>DWPV01003945.1:0-14359 GCA_018251915.1 Urbanus proteus proteus
TATAAAAGGTTAACGGGCCGCAAGTAGGCCGTCGGGGGGCCGCATGCGGCCCGCGGGCCGCAGGTTGCCGACCGCTGCTTTAGATTAAGAAAGACGCTTCAAAGTAGCACATATAAACCTCAATGTCGGAAATATTGCAGGCTTAACTTAATATAACTGATTCGTATTAAAACTGTTTTCAGTAAAAATTACAAGCTTTGTCATTTAAATCTGCCCTGCCTGTTATTGACAAATATATTAACATAATTTTGGGAAAAAAGCTTGTAATCGATGATATTGTTGCTTTATAGTTTCATCCAAATCGGTTCACTCCATATGTTATTTATGCTGACGCGCAAAATAAAAAAGGAGTTTTACATGAGACATGTTCAAACAATGTTTTTCTTTATTTTTTTTCTAGTACTGTGTTCTAGTTTAAGCGAAACATTTATTCGAGGCATTCCAACTTACTCCTTAGGTGCAAAAGCCATCTGTGGTCGACCCTACTCGTAGGACTGTGATCTTATCTGTGGTCGATTTTAGATGTCCATGGGCCACAAGGCTTATCATCAGGTGGGCTGCATGCTCGTTTGTTACTTCTACATTAAAACAACATTCACCTAAAATACTCGATCGGAAATACTAACGCAAACGGCGTATTTGAGAGCTCACTAATTTCTGAACGACCCTGGTGGAAGCCGACTTTCTTCAATTACGGTTAAGATTTATTTCATTAAAAGTAAATAGCGACTTTATTCTTGAAGTGTTAAGGTCGTGAAGTGAGGAGTGGTGCAGTGCGGTGGAGGCTGGCGCATTGCATCAAAGGTAATGCTAGGATTTCTGAATGGGTCACTTATTTACGTTCGAGCTTCATAATTTTTATTCGAACGTGTTTTTATTAAGTGGTAATGTATGTTGGCAACATTCACAGATTAATTATTTAATAATAATACTTCGTGCACAAGATACAGTTAGTAGGTCCTAGGTCTATGGTAGAGCCTAAAGGCCTTCTTAATTAAGTTTTTGTCACCGTGCGTGTTGGTGACCGCAGTAGATATTCATATTACACAGGAAGACGTTGCTGACCCATCTGCTAAACTTTGTCCTTTAGTTGTTTCCTACGACAGCGACGAGAAACGGGGGATTGGTGGTTACAGGCTGAGACCATATGGCGCAATGAACCACGTTTTTAATATGTTATGGAGATATGATTTATCTTAATTTACATAAAAACTCAAGACTTAAAAAGTAGTAGAGGGATTAATTTTTAACCGATATGAGTTTTCTCATTTAATTGTTGTTGTCATTTAAAAGTTGAGGGAAGGAAGTTCTTTAATATAATATCAGAGTAATCCTAAGTGAAGCGTAACGTCCAATTAGGTACCATTAATTAGGTACTAACTAGTGTGATATAATATAATTTTGAGATAGATTGGGTGTGAAAATATGTCTAATTTTGCAATTGTTTTTAATAAAAAGTCTATTTAATAGTAGATATATGAAGGCCATTACAGCTATTGCAACAACGACTGGAACTAAAAACTGTTGTAATTGATGTAATAAATCTTTTTTATAACATAAATAATAAGGACAGAAATTACTAGGTTGTTATAATGCACGAGTAGATTGTAGTGCCAAACTTGTGAAATGACTCCTGCGTCCAAAATATTTCTAACAAGGTTTGAAATAAATCGTCTGATTATAAAAACCAGGGTCGATGGTTTAACCTGGCCTCCGAAGTACGCAAGCGTACCTGCATGAAAACCTAGGGAAATTAGGTTAGCTAGTCATCTTTCGCCCGCCTACACCCGATTTTACTTCGCTTTTGCAGACCGATTAGACTGTACAAACAACTTTAGGGAGTGAGAATTTAATTCATTAGAAATCTATTTTTTATGATTTTGGGCTAGTTTTATCCCGGGATTGATATCACGAAACAGTTTTGCCGTGACCACGATCTATGAAACTGCGTCGACATATCGGCGTAATTAACAAAACGTATCGTGAGGACCCGTTACGTATTAAATATAAAAATATATTTTGTCTTTGTTAATTTTAAATATCTAATGAACCCCAGGTGAGCGATCTCTCCTGCACAAAAACGTTTATAACTGCCGTCAACACATATCTGTAATCAATTCCAGATTAAGTTTGGTTAGGTTAGAATTATATCTGAGGTCGGTCAGAGATACGTTACTACTCTAGAAGACTAAGTTGGAATGTCTACAACAAATGTCTCGTACCCCAATCTTCAAACCAGAACCACGTCTTGTTCTATGACAGTAATGAGTTTATTGTTATGAATACAATTGAATAACAAAAGACATATTACATACACACATGAACTAATGACACATTGTGAGGGACATAAATTATTCATCATTACCAATTTTCGCAAACAATTCACGTTTATAGGTGTCGGCAGTCAAATCCGAGCCAATTAACTACCGTCATTACTTCCACGCCCCAACGGCCATGTCGCATTCAGATTAATTTCACGTTCCAATGTTAATGTTCTACATATCTCAACGAAGCAACGATTGATTAATTATTGATTTTATTCAACAGTTCAGCACTTTAAAATTGCGTTTACATTTATTTATTGACATCGAACGTGTAGCATATCTTACTAATATTATAAAGCTGAAAGTTTGTGAGGATGGATGGATGGATGTTTGTTACTCTGTAACTTAAGAATGGCTGAAGGGATCTGGATGAAATTTGGTGCAGACATAAACTGTAATCTGGAATAACATATAGGCTACTTTTTATCCCGGGAAAATGTGCGGTTCCCGTGGGATACATTTGTTTGGTTTTATTGCCGTGTCAATATCGCGACATGTTTATTGATTTACTTTTCAAATGCAGGTGAAACCGCGGGGATTAGCTAGTAAAGTTAAGTAATTAATTTCTTATGCATGTTTCCTACTGTCTGTTTCTGGATGGTCGTGTTACGGTAGATATAAAGACGTCAATAACTCAATACATGTTGTATGGATGAGTATTATATATGTGTCTGCTGTGACACGTGTCTGCCACTGTCGGTAAAATGTCTGTGGTACAGCACAAAAGTATACTAAGAAGTAGTTCTTATGTTTTTATGAAAATATCAATTTATTATGTTAATATTTAAGTTTCTGTTAATATTTCAGGATACTCATTAAAATATGTCTGCAAGAAATCTTTATTTAAAACTAAACTGCTTGTTAAGTAACTAATGGAAATGAGTTAAACGTTTGTTATTTATATTTTTTACCGCGGATAAGTTCTCATGGATCCCCTTGTACCCGTAATACTTTTCAATAAATATTGATTATTAATTATCATTATTAACATTTATTATATTGATTATTAATTATCATTATTAACATTTATTATATTTCGTTCACTTTCATTTTTTTTTGCTTTAATGAGTTTATATTACAATATTCTTCTTTCTTAAATTAATAATTTTCTTCACCTGTTAAAAGTTTTATGGTTAACTGATTATAATTGATTCTCTCTTGGTTGTCGTTAGTTTTTAACAGATTGTAGCCCAAATCGCAAATGAAGAGGTCTCCAAACAAGGTCTAACTCCTCATGTCAAGGACAGTGTAATATCGCTCAGAAGGGAAATTAATTTCAGTTCCACGAAGCTAAGCTTTGAAGCCTTTGCAATTGACATTTTGTTCCGCCCACTTTCCGTTTTGTTTGGCAAATAATTTTCCGTTTTTAATTTGTTTTTCTGTCATATAATTCTTTTGATAAGAAAATTCTTACCTAATATAATGACGGAGCGTGGCTTGACTGGCGTAGCATGTTATAGTAATATGTAATCTTTGTGCTAATGCCGGTTTAGTTGATTGCATTTTACCGCCAGATGTCGTCCTAGGGCACAAAACACACAGAAGCGATGCCTAAACGACAAGATAGGTATTTGGTGCACGTTTTTTTAAACAACACGGATTTTTCATGCCTTATTTACCCTCCTTAGGGATACATTAAAAAAAAACATTCCTCAGTGGGTATCTACTTCATAAAAAGGAGTTTACTGTCCAAATTTCATGTTTCTAGCTTCAGTAGTTTAGGTTTTGCAATGACGAATCACTCAGTTAAGTCATGATTTTATAAACATGTATCTAATTATGGTAAGTTCTAACTAGAAGGGTACTTCAATGTTACCTACGATATTAAAACACAAGTTAGTCAATTTGTCAGGCAATAAAAGTTATGCAAAACTGAATGAAGGGGTAAAAATAAATATCCACACGCGATTCTACGATTACTTTAAACAAACGAAATTTCACTTTTAGTATAATTGAGCGGTTAGTTGATGTAATTGAAGTCACTTATCTTAAAAACTAGTTGTATTTTCATAAATTTACTGTTCGAATTCAAATTAATTCATCAATGATCTATTCAATACAGTCCCATGGCTTTGAACTTTTAAGTAATAATAATACTCCACAGCCACTCTCTACGCCAAGATTTTCGTTTGTCATGGGTATTATGGACACACAAACACGAATACACATACAACCAGACAAAAAACTGGAATCTAAAATCATCATTCAGATATATGTATGTCTGGTCATAAGACCTGAAACTACCGTATTATGGTGAACGTTTCATTACGTGAGTCAATAAACAAGGGTATTCATAATTCGCTAACCATATTGGGATCTTTTTTTATAATTAACCTAACGAAAAGGCAGACGGGTCACCTGAAAGAAAGTAGTCAACGTCGCATGAACATTTGTAATACCAGAGGAGTCGCCAATATTTCGACTATGTAGGAACGCTCTTTTTGCACCTTTCTTGAAGAACCTCATGTAATTGCGCTTCGAGCATGCCTCGAGAGGAAACTCATTCCACATCTTACACATCCTACTTTAAGAACCCGCTGTTATGTAGATTTCAAGCGCTATCCTGTGTATATAAAAGTCACTTATTTCCAAATAGTCAAAAGTTATTGCTAAAAAACAGTTTGCCTAATGCTATAACTTCTATAAGGAATATCCATACATAATGAGATAGTCGTAAATTTGATACACGTAATGCTCATCTCAGTTACTAGGTTAAACATATCATTTCTACTAAAGGCACCGAGGCCAGTGTGGAATGTCCGCGACTCTTGCGTAACTAAGTGTTCTAGACTACTGACTCTCTATACTTGGCAGGCAAAAAGCGCTTTGAATGTACTTTATTTTATAAATTATAACATACATATAAATATATGTTTTATTTATGGAAATTATTCATTCATTTTTTATATCACAAAAGTTGGTTCAAATGGACTATGCAATATTGTATGAAAAACAAAATGTTTTCATTGCTTTGAAAATAAATAAAAAATGCTTTGATGTTGCTTTTCTGGTTTTAAATATTGTCGAAGCGTGTATAGTTTTGTAATTTAGAATATCGTTATCCATTTTAGACCAGTAACTTTACAATGTCACCAATATCCGGCGAAGTCAGAAAAACTGTTAACTTTGTGACCTGTATCATCTCCAACGAATACCCTAAATCAATCATAGATGGAGACATAGATTTAAAAGATTTGTAATAAATTTTTCAGTTAGTTTTTGCTAAATACAACGAGTACAGTGTGGAATGCACGCGACTCTTGCGTAACTAAGTGTTCTAGACTACTGACTCTACACTTGGCAGACTGGCGAAATGGGCGTTGATTGTACTTTATTTTACAAGTTATGTCGTATACTGGTGTGCTTTGATTTATGAAAATGTCTTCATTTACATAATTATAATTTTTTACATCTTATAAATACTTACAAAAGTTGGTACAATCCGCAACATAGCCAAGTATATAATATTTGGTTATGTTGCGGTTACTGGTGATATTATCAAATAATAATATTCTCTTTTATTTCAGTTTTCAGGCATTATATTAAAAAATATATAGCCTATCTCACTATGTCAATTGAGACGAATCCAACGACAATTCATAATTTTAAGTTCAAATCCGTCAAGGCTTTTGAGCTGTAGGGCGTGCCAAAGAAATGGACATACATACATACGCTCGGAAACCATTACCCTCGTTCTGACTGCGTAGGTAAAAAAATACAAATCAGTTAATTTTGTGCCTTATATCTTCTGCAACAAATACCTAAGGATAATGAGATAGAGTCATACATTTAACAGATATGCAATGCACATTCCAGTTACCAGGTTAAACATATCATTTTCACAAAACGCAACGAGGCCAGTGTGGAAAGCACGCGACTCTTGCGTAACTAAGTGTTCTAGACTACTGACTCTCTATACTTGGCAGACTGGCGAAATGCGCTTTGAATGTACTTTATTGTACAAGTTATAACATATATGCTTAAATTTATGGAAATATCTTCATTTTCATAAAATTAATTATTCATTTTTGTATCACAGAAGTTCAAATCCACGACACGATATTAAAAATAGAATTGTTCTAAAAACTGAGTTAAAATAACTATTAAAATACGATTATTAAAAATTAAAAATTGTAAAAATTATAAAATATTATTTTTCTGTCATAAATATTGTCGATATTTATGATCAGAAAAAACAATTATATATAAGTATTGATTCTAGCAACAACTTAGCAAATCGTAACTGATTTACTAACAATTGACTTTATAAACTTATAAATTTCGGGCAGCAGTTTGATGGATGACTTGGTTAGTGGTCAAAACTGTGCACTTTTGAACTTTTAAACTTAAACGGAGTATTTTGCATCGCTTGGTATAATTGGATAGAAAACCGTGCGAAAACTTGGCTTAGTCCTTAGAGATATCGAAGTCGGGTTGGCCTATAATGCTTATCTTCTTCCATCAAGGTGCATTAAAATATTCCAATGTATTGTACTATCCATGCCTAACCTTGTTAGTGCCAAGTCAAGCAGTGGAAACTACAAGGGCCTGAACCTTCAAGGTCATTCCATCCTAGATTTAACAGTAATTGCAGTATTATCCTGACTAGGTTATGATAACATGCACTAAAACATTCCGGAAACTGCATCCTGTCGATAGCTTCAGTCCTTGAAGATAAATATGCTCCTAGATTACATAAACCTGCCATTTTTGTACTAACCTTTTGTTAATTCATTATAAAATATTACAAATAATAATACATACGAATACGAAATACCTCACATAAGAATTCTGTTGTGACGTGTGTGCTATGGACACACTAAGACAGAATTCATAAACAGAGACAGAATTTACAAACACCTTGAGCCAAAACAAAAATCTAAATTCATCAATCAGATATCTGTCTGTCCGGGGATCGAACTTAGAATCCTCTGCGTGATAGGCAAGTATGGTGACTATGCACTTTATTTGTTCAGTTATATTTAAATTGATCTACTCTGTTTTCACAAAATGGCCGCACTAAAAATCTGTGTGAAGTTTGTCAAACCGTACTCGATAAAAAGCCTTTTCATGGTACGTTGTTGCATAGATAAAATTAGCTTTTTCTGTATTGTTTTGAAATAATGTTTTGTATTTTATGACTTTTATTCTAGTTGATTTATTTATTGTATTGTTCATTTAATGTTTTATATTGTTATTGCGTTGTTTATGTCATTTCTTTGTTTTTGCTGCACGCTTGAAATAAATAAATGTTGTTCTTTATTTTTTTATTAAAAAAATGTTGCTGTTGTTGTCGATAAAATATCGGTATTAGTCTTGAGAACCTGGGACAACAGTTACATATAAAGATATGTATCTTATCGCATCTTTACCTACATAGCACTAGGTATAGCACCGTCGTGCACCAGATGGTGCGGCGAGCGTTGTGCTCGCCAGGGATTGGGCCCGTTAGGGCATGGCGCCGGAGGACTCCAGTGGAAGGTCCCTTTGGACTACCTGGAGTCCTCTTATTAAGCGCTGAGGCGGCCACCGGGGGTGTTTTAGTGCGGTAAGAATCCCACATAACCCGGCGTCGCTCCCGAGGCGTCAGGTACCTTTTGAAGGTTTCCCCCTCGTCGACAACAAAAAAAAATAAAGAAAGGTATAGCATGTAAGTTTATTATTATGCTATTGTTGTAAAGCAAATATGTGTACGACGTATACATATGTGACGGTGCGTTTAGCTTAAGTAAAATAGGGTAGGGTATTGCGTCTTGCATTAACCAAGTTGTTCTCGTAAGGGGGTCTGTCACCTCGTTTGTTAATGCGATTAAGGGCGGCCATACACGGATGGTTTACGTTTGTGAAACCAATCTCTTGATACATCGTTTTCAACGGTCGTTTTCATTTGGATTAATTGCAGCAGTTCACAATACGTTCAGTTCAAAAATGAATATTGAGACAGTCGAACATCGGATAGAAGAGAGCCTAGGTGGAGAGATAGACGAGTGAGACAGAGATTTCACTAGTTGATATCGATCAAAAAATATAAAAAATATAAATATAAATATAAATATCGATTTAGACCAGTTCACATGTCGAGAAATCAAGAATAGAATAGATTTCTTACATTGCAAATACAACTTATCGAATGCACACAGAATTGCGCTGCACTGCTTAAACGATCTCGTGTGGATTATATACTCGACTAAATACCTACTTATTGGTAACCAAATCGAATCAGATCAGTGCTTAACACTGCTTTGGCAACACAAACATAAGTACGGTAGTGGTGCCACCGCAGTGTAACTAAGTACATGGTTTTACTTCGATTAAAATCTGCCCGCGTATAGCCGTCCTAAGGTAGACATGTGGGCAAAATGCGACAAGATATTCTGGTTTGCATTATTCATGTTTTTGACTCCACCGCTGACTTTGCTAAATACGGAAGACATAAATTTTCTCATCACACCATTCTATTACATCACACTTTCTGAAGCTATACGAAGATAGGAGTTATGTTCATTTTTTATCTTCAATATTCAATGTCATTTTCAATGTAAGCTGGTATAAGCAAAATTAAATATAATTATAATGCACAAGTTCTCAAATAAAGTGAATCAAATCCTAGACACTATTTCATCCATCAGCCTTTTGAGGTCCACTGCTGGACATAGGCCTCTCCCAAGTGGTGTCACTCCATCCAGTCCTGGGCCTTCTGAATCCAGCGGTTTCCCGCTGTGTTCTTCAAGTAATCAGTCCACCTGACATTATTACTAATATTGTAAATACTTATGTGCCGCATGGCGTCGGTATTGAAAAACATGATATCTTTCTCGTGGAGGAAGCTATTAAGGGAAAAATCCAGGTCATGAGATGCAAAATCTTCTTGCACAACATCAACACTTAATGGGGTTAAAACGCTTTCCAAGCACGATGACGATAAGTAAAATACCCTATTAGGGGAAGCCTATGTCCACCATTGGAAAAAAGGCTGTTAGATGGATGAATTCTGTATATATGTAGTTATTTTGTCCTAAATTTGGACTGAAACATAGTGTTAAGTCAAATAATAGAATCGTTTCAGCGTTTATTGTTTGTAAGTATAAGCTTTAATTGTGCCTGAAAGCTCAACTAAGCTGTTTGGGGACTTAAGTTGGAAACTCAGCTCACATTGAAGAAACCTATGCAACTACAAGTTCTTAAGTAAATTGTTTTTAATTGCAATTTGGGATTCAATTGCAACTTTGTTGAAAATGCTGAAGTAAAGTTATTATTAAGATCTTATGGGTCAGGATGCATACCATAATTATCTCATTTAATCAAAATATTCTCATCGCTAAACACTACACCTTGCTGGATGAATTTCGACAAGGACCATTGATTTGTGTTTATAAAAATACTTGTCTTCAAAAGTAAAATGATACTTACTCATGACTAATTATCGTAGTTTAAGCCATTGCAGCTAGAACTATAAATTTAGGAACTATTTTTGACTTAAGTACATAATGATGCATGAAGCCTTCGTACTTGAATCTTTTTTCAATTTATTTAGTATTACTATTTTAAAAAATATTGTGTTAAATCTTCACGGTGGCACGCAATCCTCCGTGTGTAAGCATGATTTGGTTGATTTTTTTATCATATCGAAAGAACATGAAATTGCATTTGAGTGTTCCAAAATATGAAGCAAATGGGCATTAACTTCAAATATTATAAAAAAAATAAACAGTGCGGGTAAAGTTAAAAAATGTAAAATATAAGAAGCTCGCTAATAACCAAGGAAGATAAAGCAAAGACAGCTTCAAGGTCATCGTTTATTGATAAAGCGAAGTTCAAGGCGGAGCTGAAGAAATGGGAAAGACCAATCAAAGAGCTATTTTTGCTCTCTAATTACAGAGACCAAAAGAATGGATAGTGTGATAACTATGTATCATTTGCTGGATTAAATTTTGCGTTTAATAATGGGACGGAGTTTGTTAAATAGGAAATATTTCTTGGATACTTAACGATGCTGTATGAAAAGACCGAAAGATAGAGTATGTTCTAAAAAAACCCTATACGATATGAAAGTTGCAACCCGGCAGCCAGCAAGCTAATGATGTTAAATTTTATTGCAGAACAAGATTACTGTGAATCAAAATCAAATAGGTCAGTGGTGTCTTGACAACAACAATTAACATATAACATCACGGTGTCAGCGCAATTGTCACATACAAATAGTACCAGCAGATAATGCTGCGCCAAGTTCAGAAGCAAAGGTGAGATCTTTCCAATTTTTTTATGACTGTGATTCAAAACTCTTTCAAAATTCATTATGCCATATTTATTGGGTGGAAAAGTGATGTAAACATTTAATTGACAATTACAATTTCAAAGGTAGAAATACTTGATACTTGACACAAATATTTGATAACATGTGAATCGATAATAAGTTGGTTAACTATAATGTATTGTCGATCGTTTAAAGACGTCTCCAAAGTTAAGAGATTTGACCTAGTACGCGAAAGTGAGAGCACAAACTTTAGGCAACATTCCATTTGTGACCTGAAACTGTTTTATGTAATACATGTAGCAAACGGGTATGTCTAACTGTTCTTAGGCGGCCGCCGTCGTTGGAATATAGGCGGGACACATCTAAACCGATCTACACATTTCGATCCAGAACATGATGATTATACTCTGTTATATAAGGTGGCAGTTTTATTATGATAGAACCTTATAATGTTCCATTTCAAAGAACTTGTGTAGTAGGCAAGGGTTTATGATACGAGGCGTTAAATTTTGCTTCTCAGAAGTTGCGACTGTGGCTCACTTCGGACAAGTCTTGTCAGTTACTATGTAATAAATTAACCATGGATTTGCATTTAACAGACATCTATAGTCTGGTTCAGAATTAGGCGTCCAAAATGTAAACAAATCAATGTCAAAGTCAAAAAATGATTACCGGAATAGTAAACCTTTTATTTTAGAAATATATTTTCAGACAGCATAAATATCAATTTTGTAGTCTTCATATTGCGTTTTTTAATTTGTGTTGTTAATTATTTGTTGTTCAAGCGATATTGTTGCTAATTTTATAGTTATTTGTAAATATTTATATTTTTTCTTTGTTATTAATTCGCTTAATTTATTTTGTGCGAAAATCGTATGAAAATGGAAACCCAGCGTAGTCAAATGAACGCAGAAGCAAAATCTCGCTGTGAAAAAAAATACTATTTCCAATTTTTAATTTTAGAAAGAAATGTTTCTAAAATAAAAGGTTTACTATTCCGATAGAGGAGAGCGGGCACAATAGGAACATTAAGCTTTAATAAATATTTTTTAACAAAAAAATCGACTTCAAATATGTAGATATATAAATGAACAAAATGCGCTAAAAAGTAAAAAATAAAATTATATTACAATAAAATAATTAACATTAAATTGGTTTTGTTTTGGAGTCGGTGTCAGCCAATGTTAAGTACATGTGAAATTATTTTTTTACGTGGAGTTTACATAGAATTATTACAATTACTGTACGACATCTATGTACGAGTGTATTCGCAGCACGGAGATATATTCTTGGCTGACGCCGACTCCAAAAACAAAACCAATTTAATGTTAATTATTTTGTTGTAAGTAATATAATATAATTTATTTTTTACTTTTTAGTGCATGTTGTTTATTTATATATCTACATATTTGATGTAGGTTTTTTTTGTTAAAAATTATTTTATTTCACCCTTTTTAGTGATGATGTATAAATTGGACCTACCCGCTCGCAGAGCGCTACCGCGCTCTGCTCGCTTAGTTTTTCATTGTTTCTTATATGTACCAAACTAACCTAACCGATCCTATGTGAAACACGCCATAATTGTAAATTTAAACCTAATTTTAAACTTAAACGTAATTCTCCACTCCCTCTTTTCTACACAAATATAGACGCTAATGAAATATTTTATGAAATAATACGTGCTAGGTAGACACTATTTAAAAAACTTCAAAACATCTTAGTATGCCCATAAATGATGCATAGATTGCCAGGCTTGAAGATTTCAAAGATGACATATGAAGTGGACTTACCCGCTCGTAGGACGCTAACGCACCGTAAATACATGAGTTGATGATAATATCACTAAACTTAAGTTTCAGTACCTACTAAATTTCAAACCCTCTTTTCTCACCCTTAGAGTTAAAAAAAAATCTAAAATTTTTAATGGGACCACACAGGAAGCATACCCTTTTAAACGAAAAAAGAACCATCTAAATCGGCCTATAGATAACGGAGAAATTTGTTAATTATAATACGCCTTAGCATAAATCTCAGTACCAACTAAAGTTCAAATCCTTTTTTTGCACCCTTAGGGTTGAAATTTTTTCTTCAAATTTTAATGGGACCACACGGAAAACCTACCCTTTCAAACAAAAAAAAAATCATCCAAATCGGCTCACAGATGACAGAGATATAGTAGAACATCCATAAAAAAAATACAGCCGAGTTGAGAACCTCCTCCTTTTTTGAAGTCGGTTAAAAATAACATTTTTACTCAATGCATATGAAACTATACACGATACCTATAACGAAAATGCAATAAAAACATCCGTCTGTTTGGCTGAGGTAATCTTCTAAAAAGCTGGACCGATTTTGACGGGACTTTCACTGGAAGAAAGCTGAAGATCGTAGGGCGTAACATAGGTTTTAAGTTTAAGCGCGCCACGCACATGCGGCCACCGACGTGGAACAGCGGCGTTACCTATGTTTAGATACGAGTACCTATGTATCGCTTTTTACTTTTTAATGCGGGTGAAACCGCGGGCATCAGCTAGTCCAAGAATATATATCGAGCCATTACCGCCATTTTATCTTATGGGACATATTTACCTACTTTTTTAACAAAAAAGAATTTTTTTTAATTTGGATATACATAATTCGGATATAGCGTTTTACCAACGTTATATTAAAAGGTATGTCACAATAGTTACTTTGGTTTTATGTTTAATTTTGCATAAAATGTGCATTTTTAGGATAAGCGTTATTTGAAAATAATGTTACGAGTATATATTGTAAATCCATGTATGAACATAATATAATAATATTGGTTACAAGTATGTATTTACCCGCAGCTTCGCTCGCGCTCACATACATTCACACAAAGAGGTCATAGGTATAAAAGTAGGTACATTATAGGTATAAAAGTTACTTTTCTATCCCTCGGGAGTAGTATTACTTTACGGGATGAAAGATACTCTATGTTCTTTTCCAGACCCCTGGCAATGTGTGTGCAAAATTTCATAACGATCGGTTTAATCGTTAAAGCGTGAAGACGTTACAAACGAACAAACAAACAAATAAACGGACATTATCATTTATAATAATTAGGATGTATATATATCAACTAATATATTTAGCCCAATTGCATGATTTTTTGTTATTTATTCAATCATGCTAGAACGGTTGAACCGATCTAGATGAAATTTATCCTAAAGATAGATTAAAATCGGAAATAGAAAAAAATAAGATAGATTAAACTCTCAGCTGGGCCTTAAAAAATTGAAAATTAAAAAAAAAAACAGCATTGTTAATAATAAATAATACTTTCAAACTGTGCAAATTGTTAACAAGTAGAAGTATCATTAATAGTGCCTTTACTCGGAAGTGGCCAGCAATAAGTGTACTGTATTAATATGTCTGACCGTAAATAAAAGTGCACTAGCTAAAGCTTATGCGATACTAGGAAATATAAGCGCGAGTGTAAGCCAGACTCTCGGCTTACGGATTAGAATAAATAGACTAAATATTATACTTAACTCTATTTTATTATTTCTATTTCTTTATATATTATATCTATTTTTGCGGTATAGCAGCAATGTTCAGCCTTGTTGTGTTTTAGTTTGAATGGGGTGGTAAGAGACACGTATTTATCCGAGGCGATCCAACTTAGTCTTCAAGGGCAGCAATACATCTGTGATTAACCTCAGGTGGGATTTTTGTATCCGGCCTCGATCACAGGTGCGCATGGGCGGTAGTGGTCATTATCTTCAAGCGGATTGTATATTCGTATGCTTCCAAAAAT
>DWPV01003946.1:0-14351 GCA_018251915.1 Urbanus proteus proteus
TACATAGGTAAGTGGTATATTGTGACTTGTGGCCTAATCCTTATTATGCTAAGAAACATTTAGTGGTATGGAACCCTTCATGTGCGAGTTCTACTCTCACTTGGCCGATTATTTTTATTTTAAGAGAATACTTTTAGACCATCAATTAAATATACAGCCACTCTGCAGTATTTTGTTGTGGAGAAGTCATATCACACATCTTTTAAAATAGTTTACGCAAATGGAGCATCTGAACTGGAGGTACTTCAGAACGCACAGTTATATCGATCAAAATGTAATCACTTGTTTTATAGTACGCTTAACTGTCTTCAAAAAGGAGGTAGTTCTATGTTCGGCTGTTTTTATGTTTTACGCGGCGTTTAAAAAACCGACTACGGCAAAGCAAAAAGAGGCTATAATTTTGACCGTTTCTTACATATGTATCTTCATCTGTCCCCTCGTAACTTCTAAAAGTACCTCATCATAATTACGGCTATCGTTTAACCGCCTTGATGGTTCGCTATTTATAGGCTACATGAGATGTCTGTCGTACGCTACTTTGTCCTAAGAATTTATCCTTACCTATAATAAGGTTAAGATGACATAATACCAAGGCTATTTACCAAACATCACTAATATAATAATAATAATATTCTCTGAAGTTGATTATACATACATAGATGTCCATGGGTGGCAGTGAGTTTACCATCAAGAAGCATACTCGTTAGCTATTTTAGTTTTTAAAAAATATGTGTCAGTAGAATCCTTACCTCCAAAAACGACACAGAACAAATGTATCACGTCACCAACAAAGTACGGTCCAATGTGTCTACTGGTGTTGTTAGAGTCGGCACTGGCGCTCATCACGCGGGTTCCATTCTCATGGATAACCCAAAGACGTTGAGGTGGCTCTGCAACATAGGTAATATCTGAAAAATTGCTGTAACAATAAAGATTATAACTATCTAACCTTAGTAGGTACAGCTCTTTAAAATCACAATACGTAGGCAAATTAAGTAAAACACTACTAGAAATTAATGGGGTAATATAAGTAAAACACTAGAAGAAATTACTTGTGGTGAGTTGTAAGCAATGATACCTACTACTTCTGTTTAAGGGCATTTTCTTTGTCACTAGAGCTTATGTCCGAGACCGTGTCTTACCCGCACTCGTGAGAGGACTTACTGCGATTGTTCTTTGCCGCCTATGCTCACAAAACGGCACGAGGCAGTGAAACTTATGCAGGCCAGATCTTCAGGCGTATATAAACCCGCGGTAGGAAAAATGCTCCCAAGTTATTGTTTTAAGGTACCAAACAGGGTTTTAATGGAACATGAAACCCATTGATATCTACTAACACCCAATAGAGTGTATTGTAACTATTTTAAGCATCGCTGTTACAATGGACGTGACGGTAGGTACCTACTTTAATATCACGCATGTTAGCACGCTTAAAATTCATTCAAGTCCTAAAATAGAACAATGTAAAGGCACTTGTCAGAAATAATATATCATATCATGATGTACCTAATATTTACGTCGCATAATTAGTAGTAAATGGAGTGAATTGTTCCGGTGTAGTCAGCATCCTCATTAAGCGCGCCAATTAATCGAAACTGTGCTATTTCGACAGATAGGTAAATATTCCAACATTCAGCTTTTGCGGGTTATTGTTTTGTGGAATGAGCTATATTGTAAGGTGGTTTTTGCAAGCATTATTAAATACAAGACTGGCTAAATCTGAATGGAATTAATAGAATTAGAAAGCTGTAGGTAAGTTATGTGCTTAAAAGTGTTAAGCATATTCTGTATATTGATAGTTATTTTTACCCGACTGTATACTTATTGGTTATTTAAGAGGCATATTTAAGTATTTGCAAGTAAATTAATATTTAAGTTGTAATATTTGCCTCGAGCATTATTTCAGGGTGTGTATGCAAAAATCTGCTGAACCAGGTCTAAAATTATCAACGTAGGTTACAGCTAATCGAATAATCTAAAAATGCATACCAATAACAATGAGTTCTATGTACGTCTTGAGTGAAGGACTAGCAGCAAAATCCGCAAGGCAATGGTAGAGGCCTGCGTCCGCAGCGCGCACCGAGAGGATCTGCAGCTTGTCCAGACCCTCACTCTCTGACGACACACGCCGGTAGCGGTCACCGCCCGACATTACGATCTTGGACTCGCCGCGTAGGTCGCCACTGCTGGTGCAAACATTAAATATGACCATTTACCCGAGGACTACGAGCCGCAACGATCGAAGCAATTCGCTTTGCCGTGTAGCTTTAGCGTTGGGTGATAAACCAAATACATACCTACATACTTCAATCGGTAGGTAACTTCTATTATAAAGCTATAGGTAGATTTTTGTCGATAAATGTCCATAGGAGACGGTGACTACTTCCTATTAGGTAACCCTCATCCTTAGGCTTAAATAAAAAAAATCTAGAAATTCGAGCGTATAGGCATATTGTTAACTTACAATTACATTACAATATATCTTTGATCTAAAAATAGATTACCTAGAGTAACCACCTAGGATGTGAAATATGAATGCATGAATCATGGGTAGTTAGCTAGACTACTTGTTAGCCGTACACAGCGGAAGTCTATTACAGCGTTAATGAATTTGAACCATACGCACAAGTTTAATAATTTATTTACCTAATGGATTGCATCTACTGATGGAATATATCTGAACTAGGTATTTAAACTACATAAGTCAAACTATCATCAGTTTAATTTT
Organism: Urbanus proteus proteus; assembly: GCA_018251915.1. Lineage (NCBI taxonomy): Eukaryota > Metazoa > Arthropoda > Insecta > Lepidoptera > Hesperiidae > Urbanus > Urbanus proteus. The sequence goes on from DWPV01003946.1 coordinate 2,729, forward strand.
ATTTTGTAAGTGGCAGGATCTTTCGCGGGTCGACTCCGGTCACACCTGTTTCTGTGTAACACTAAACAGCAATGTTAAGCGCTGTTGTCCAGTGTTACACAGGTTTCCTGGTTCGAAGGGTGTGGTAAGGGAGACATACCTATCTACTTCCATCGTTCTAATTCAGTGCTTAGGGACATCAGCGCAGGTAGGAATATGATTTTATCTATTAATTTATATAAGTAATAATCACTTGCTTGTAAGTATATTATTCTTGAAATTTTTTGACCATAATGTCACTGGTGATGTCCAATGTGGATGTCTAGGGGAAATGCACGCCTTTGTCTTGAATATAAAAAATAAATTAAATTAGCTATTCTCCAAGCTTAGTAGAAGGTGGTGAGTGTAAGTACATATAATTTTGCACGTACAATTTAGCTTCCTCATTAAATTATAAGCAGTGGGCAGAATATTACATCCTTGATTAATTATTATTTATCATAGCATCCTAAAGTCACCTGTAGAAAGCGGTCGTCGACCCGTTCTTATACCAGGCGAGTATGTTGAGCTTGTCGTCTTCATTCTCTGCCGTCACGTTGCAGGGCAGCTCTGCGATGTGGCCCACCACTGCTTCCACTGGAACAATCTTCGGGTTCAGTCTTGCTAATATTTATGTTAAGTTGTTGTTAATGTGGTATGTTAGTAGCTAAGGACCTACCTATGTACGTACTCTTACTCAGAACTATGGTAAATTGTAAAGGTGGCAAAACCCATGGTGATTCGACTTCGGCAGTGCAAACGTCACATTTATATTTCTGCCTAATAATTATAGTTAAGTGTTAAGCGCTGCTGTGTTCGGGTTTGAAGGGCGTGAGAGACACACTTATAAGTCTTACCAACTTAGTCCTGAGATGTCTGATAAGGTCTGACTCTGAGGTCTGAGAAGAGACTGAGATGCGTTCGACAGATAGGATTTAATCTTATCTGAAATCCATCACACACCTAATATAAAAAACATAATGAACCTAAGTGAATTTATTATTTATTTAATTACGGCGCAAACCTAAGTTCTAGCTTACCACCATCTTGTTACCCACCTTCTTTTATTGTGAAACTAATTTGATTTAATTGCATATTCATATAAAAGTATATAATAAAAGAATGAAGCTGTTATTGTGATATGACTATTGACATATTTATTGTACTAGTAGCTGTACGTTTGCCCTAGCGAATTAATCAATTACGGGCAGTTCCCTGCTTACCTATTTAGGGCCCGATATGACCTTCACCTTGTTACACTTTATCTAGTTTTGTCTCTCTTCTCCATGAGTGAATATAATGATGGTATTTTCATAAAAGCAGTATTTTTTCAAAATAATGTTTTTTTAACAAAGAAGAGGTGTAGGTATCTCAAATATTTTTTTTAGGAAAAAAATTGTCTACACCTCAAATGTTAAGGACTCAATTAGGTTTAGATTATAACTAAGTAGGTTTTATTTAACAGCGTTAATTACACACGGGAATGTCATCCTTTAAATCTGTTATATTGATGATTAGGACTTTCTCAAATTAATCCATTTCACTGCGCATTAAATGCATGTGATTTTGGAAAAAGTAAAGACCATCTATGTAATTAGAACAGATTTTTATTGTATGTACCTATGTAGGTATTTAGCGCTTCGTTACTATATTTTAATGTATGTAATTGTAATTGTAGGTTACCCAAAAATAATGAACTCTTCACAAGAGCAAAAAAACTTTTTAACTACATCTTAGAGACAAAATCATAACTTGATATTTTTCGACCTAAAAACTTAAGGAATGCTATACTGTACGTTTCAAGGTTGAAAAAATGTAGAGTTATGATTTTGTTTGTAACATATAAAAAGTTTATTCGCTCTTCATAGTTGCAGTTTGGGTTACAGCAATTGCGCTTTCCAGCCTCGATATTTGTAACAAAGAAGATTTCTAATATGTTACCTATTTGTTGAATTTTATATCGAAAGTTTTACATAAAAAGATATAAGGAATTATTAAAATTCCTTATAAATATTTAAACAGACTGAGATTAAACCGTCTCTACATTTCAAGCGAACATCATTAAAAGTGAGGTTTGCCACCAATATTTTTACCAATTTTAATGGTCAAAACTACCGCCAGATTTGAACGCAATGGCAAGATTTTATAACAGAAATTAAGAATATAAAATCACATATATTTAAATAGTAGGTTTTTACTTACCAGTTTCGGTTTGTTGCGCGTTCAACCCTTTAAGTACGAATACCATCACAATATATAAAACGTAACTACACATATTTATCACTATTTATTAACTGATTATGTGTGTGTATTTTGTAGCGTGCACATTATTGGCAGCCAAAAATGTCGCGATTCGGCGCGAACATGGCCCGAGTGGGCGAGCAACGGACACGCGTTTCAATTGGCACGTTTCGTTGCAATAAGCGGTGTCGTCGGTCGTCGGTCCAGGGAGTACGGGACTCCACTACCGGCGAGCGACTCCCGGCCACTTCCGGAGCGAGAGCGAGGCCTCGCGCGTGACGTCACTCCCGCTTGCCGCTCAAACACTGCCCGACGGTTCATCGTTTACCTTACACTTTTTAATTGGTGAGGTCGAAACAATTGGGTCACTTCGACAGGATTTACTTATTGTGCAAATTGAACAACAATAACTTGCGGAGCTTTTACATTTCTTTTTTTCTTGCTTTACAAAGTCAGCGATTTCGCGCACTGCACGCGAAATCGCTGTTTCGGTACGTAGATAGATACTAGTTTAAATACATTATTGTTAACTGCTAATCAATGTCTATAGGAGACCTTGTACAAAATACCTCTCGAAATGAACTAAACACTTAATAATAAGGTAAAGAAAATGTCACTGTGATTAGGAAGAAATATTTTATACTAACTAATATTTATTGGATCACATTGAGTTCACATAGCCAATTTTTTATTTCCGATTTACCAAATGATTACTCATAAATGTTTAGATAGATGTGAGAACTTTTAATGCCACTTACAGCAAAAATGTAACGCAGTACCAGGAACAAATACTTCGTGAGTATTTTAGCAATCGCTTACCTACACACAACAAACCCTTGCATTATTCGTTATACTTCATAGACTGTAGCTAAATAGATCTACAGACCCATCAAAGAGAGTTTTCATCAGATAGCTTATCTATATAGGGCAGGCGTGATCTCTAGCTTGAAATCCTGTAACACCTGTAGTGTACCTATGACTAACAAGGCTGTGATCCTTTATGATCGAACACGTATGTCGCCGCAACATAGTAAATACTGGTTTTATTTCTTTTTAAAGTAGGATTTTAATTGTATGCTATTATAATACCTAATTAGGCAAGAAAAATACAGATTTGTAACACATTTATTTAATTGCGGGAAGGTATTGTCGCAGACATTTAGAAGCATTCTTTGGATTATATGCTAATGATTAATTAACAAGAGACTAGTATTCAACATTTAGCATTGATTACATATATTTGTGCATAGTACATAAATATTTGACTTGGTTATTTTATTTCATACCGGGAAAGAGTGCTACAAATTTCTACATTATCTATGTACGGTAAGTTAGGTTGATGTCGGATTTTGGGTAAATGATATTTTGTATGCAAGTAAATTTGATAAAAAATTGTCAACACATGTCAAACGCAATGCTTTGAAAATGGTCAAGATGTAGGTACTTAAAGTTTTACCTCAGCACCAACATTACCCTAACTTACCTGCCCTGCCTTAAATATATACTTTACGTTACCTTAATTTAAATACTAACTAGAAACGCGAGCTCTACCTCTCATTGAAAGCTGAAACTAATTGATCGAAGACTTTAATAGAAGCTTTAAAATATTTTATTAATATCATTTGTATGGCGCTCTTTTATACTTCCATTAAATATGATATCCTATACTGAAAATTTTACCCTCAATTGGACCCCGTTATGCAGAAAAGATCCAACAACTGTTTTACATTTGAGTAAACGCAGTTAAAATTTTGACCGTTAATAGAAATATCATAAGTATACCTATAATCATAAGTAACCTTTGATACAGTTTAACTTTTGTTAGGAGAGTGTGATCAAACTGCCAGGATCTTTTGTAAATATATAAAACTTGAAACTTGATTGAAACTTGAAATTTTGACTGGATCTTTTCTATATAACAGGGTTCAACTATCAATTTATCCACTTAAAGAATATTGTACCGCCACCTAATATTCAAAAATAACTAAGGCTAATCTCATTCAAAGAAAAACTTACTTGAGATATTGCTACGGATTAATAAGAATTTATTAAAACATTGATTTTGTGTGTAGTAACTATAGAATGGAAAGAAATTAAAAACCTATTATTTATAACTCTGATTTCACTTCGCATATTTTAAGGAATACACAAATAATACTGCCAATACCCCAATCGCTGCACCCCCTGCAGTTCCAATCATGATCTTCCTTCGCCTGTTATAATAATCTTTGGAGAGACACTGAAAAAAATATTTTAATGTAGACTTAGTGTTTTCAAGTCGATATTCAAAAGTGCTAGATATCTTGTATAAATATAGTGTGTATGTGAAAGTTGGGAGAGCTCGACTAGGGAGATGCCACTACAACTCAACTTTCTATTATAAGGCAGTTCTGAATTTTGTTAGTTCTCAGTGCTCAGTTCTTATTGACACATTTACAAGAATTTATTGTGTGACTTTATATCGAAAATTACTGAACCAATTTTTATGAAACTTGCACTGTTGTCTATGTTTATGTAAATATAAGGCACAAACAAAAAGAATGATCACAATCCATACATCTTTAAATTAATTATATTTCTTTGGAAGCTCTGACAGTATGTAAATTAGGTATTATAATGAATATTGTAACTCCTATAATATCAAAAACATATGTGTTAAATTCATAACCTTTTTTATTAAGTAATTTAAAACTAAACAATTACCTTAAACTTTGAATTCAGGTTGTATTCCATTTTATTCAATGTAACTGAAAGCTCATCCAGTGTTGATTTTATAACAGATGTGACAGTTCTGTCAGCAATCATTGCATCCTTCATGGTCACTCTCCTAAGAGACAGGCTAACGGAGAGCATACTCAAATAAATTCTGTGCAGATGTTGATTTGAATCACGGAGCATTGTGGAAATTTCCTCAAGATCCAAGTCTGCAACTATTTTCTTTCTGCAAACATATATTTAGATGGTCATACTTGCTATGGATTTAAAGAACAAATCATTGAATAAATCTCTCCATATAATGTTCTCAAAGATGTATAAAATTCAGCACTTAGCTAGTGTGGTAGACTCGAGGTGCTCATACTTATTTCATCTATTCTATCATTTTATAGCACCCTCAAAAAATTATCCTTAAACTATTACTTGTATTTGAAATAGCAGCAAATAAAAAGATAGTAACAAATAAGCCACCACTTCCTAAATCTTCACTTCTCCTCTATAACCAATAAGGGGGCTTATGGTTATATTGTCACGCTTTAGTGCTCGCGAGTCTTGAACGCTTGGGCGTTCAACTCTCGAGTTACAACACTTCTTGTAGGCAATCCTGTGTTTCTCAAGGTATTCCTCAGGTCTCAGGTCAGGTCGCCTGGTGGCCTTATCGTTAGGCTTAAATGTATAAACAAAAAGTACACCTATACAGTGGTACACTATCTCAATGTTATTGTCACCTGAAATTTATTTGTTCATAAATTGGAAAGTTCTTGATCTCTCGTGTAATTCCAGCTCTAACATGAGGGTCATCCACACCTAGTTTAGCTAAATCATCATCAGTCAACTCCATTAATGTTTCTTGTGAAATGTTACGGCTCCTAAAATGAATATGTATTTTTTAATATTAGCGATACGAAATAACACTTCACTTTTATTGGCAATAATGCTTTAATGAATTCTTAATGGCTTAACATCTATAATAACATCATAAACTTAACATCTTAAAAGTCATCAACACCATCATAACAGTGTCGACCTCTGCTGTTTTGTTTTGTACAGTGGTAAGGATAATATACTTATCCCCAGGCATTCTAAATTAGTCTGTTGAAGTGGCATTGTATCTATGGCTAAACTTACATAGAGTCCTAATGCTATATGGGATGGCCGCTTCCCATGAGGTGAATAATCGCTTATTACTTCAATTAATTAAAAAACCTCATACTCTTCAATATTAATATTATAATTATACGAGGTTATCAAGACCGGTATCTAGTTAAATTGACCAGTTTGTGATACAAGTATATTTATTCCAGGTAGTGTTGTGGAGCACTTACCTAAATATCTCAACATACTTTTCGCCACCCAAGCCTATTAGCAATGAGGTTACAGATGCATCAAACTGATCGAAGGAACCAGGGGCTACTCTTTTTGAGCAAATAGGCAGAGATACAGACATGTTGTTTACTAAAAGTCGTATTAATTAAATAAGATCTTTTCGCACAATACGCATAGAATATTATAATAATACACGAACTTTAGAAAGTGCGTGTTCACGTTACATCGGAAATTCTATTTATTTTTATATTATAATCTTTTAATTCGTCGAATTTCAATGTTTTGACTTTTGTATTGATTGATAATTTGACGTTTTTGATCTGTCAAGTGTCAATTTCTTTTTTAAATGCCGTATGGCCATGGATTCAAATCGTTTATAGCCAATCTTCATTTTTATTCTTTATTTCTTATATCCTAATGAAAATCCATATGGAAGATGATGTGTTTCCATAAGGGAGATGTTAAGTAGTGGGGACTTTATTAAAACTTTGTTATGAAGTCTTGGAGGCGATGCGAAAAGTTACCTCTATTTATCTCATTATATTATTTTTCCAAACATAATTATATGCACGCTATCGGAAGCATTAAAATAAAAATCCTACCAGTTTTACGCGTAAAAACACAACTTCACACAAGTTTAGAAAAATCACATCTTCTAACAAAACGGCTCTTCCAGCATTCTGGCCAAAAAGTAATAAATGTACCAAGATGTATTAACTCAGCCATACTCAAAGTGTGCTCCGTGGACCACTGGGGCTCTGCGAAACCTTTATGGGGGATCCGCGAGAATAGTAGTAGAAGTGTGAACAGAAGGGTGAAGGGAATAGAGTGAAAAGAAGTTTATTTTTTCTTATTTAATAATTAAATTTTGGGGGTCCGTCAAAACTTTCGCTGATCAGAAGGGATCCGTCACCAAAAAAGTTTGAGAACCGCTGTATTAAATATATGATATTTATTGGATATTTATGATATGATGCCAAATTAGTTACAATTATAACGTTGATTCGGAAAAAAATGCAATATAGGCGGTTTGGAAATAATTACAAATTACTTATATATTAGATAATAATGGGTGATATTTGACACAAAGTGAACAAATAAGGGTCAGTTTCAAAGTTTATTTTCCAACACTTAAATACTACTTAGGTAATTATATTGAGCAATTAAAAACAACTTACAAACTACACCTCATAGGTCTACATACTAATAACATTTTAAATGCATTCTTTTGTTCATGTTGTTAACATTTTCAAACTTTTACCGAAGTCCGACATTAGAAAGGTATTAGTCTTTGTAGTCTTGGTCTAAAAAGGTATTATAAGTAATTACGTTAACATTAATGCGTGCGTTTGCTCAAGTACGCTGTGTAGGTTCAGACGTAACAAATTATAGGTACTTCTTTGATGAAGTTAATAAAACGAATGAAACCAAATAAATTTAAACAGAATGCAACAGTAAACGAAATAAGTTCAGTAGTTAAATACTACAATTAAATTTTAAGATACCAATTCGTCCTATTCTTAAACTGAATATTTTCTTTGATAAATTTGATCTGTTTTCTCAAACACAAAAGAAGTACAACTATAATTAAATTATAAACCGGGCGTTAGATTATCCACAATTGCCTTAACAGCTTGCCACGTTTCCCGAGCAGTAGGGACAATTTGTGAACCCGGTAAGAGAAAGCCGTACGGTCCGTACGAATCTCGTAAGTCCACGTGATACGAGTACTTGATTCCAGCTCTAGCTTTCGCCCAGTCATGGGACATGCCGGATGCTGGCTGTCGAATTTCATCAGCTGATCCTACCTGTAAGCAAATAAATAAGATTATTATACACATTTAACAGTTCAAAGTTTCTCATTCCTTTGTTGACTAATTGCAAGGCCTTATCTACCATGCCTTGCCCTCTATTTCTGCTTTTGCTTTCTATTTCTATTTTTCTGACAACTACTAACATCTTATTAGGACCATCTGTGACTCTTACACTAATTATTAATATTAATCATAATGAACTGTGATATTTTTTTACGCAGCTCCGTCCGCTTGACTAACGTTTAAGAAAGTGAGGAGTATCCTATGTGTTAATTCAGGTCATTACTATTTGTGTCATTTCACCTACATCCAATCAGTAGTTTTGGTGTGAAAGAGTAACAAACAAACGTTTAGTAAAACGTTCCTCGTTTACGTTTCGGCCCATACAGATGGTCCGTTAGGAGCCCTGCATGTAGGTAGATACATGCAGCGCTCCTATCGGACCGTTGAACTAAAAACTAAAATTTTACTACAGAAAAACGGCCGTAATCGTACATTGAAATCGTGTCAAGAAAACGTAACAAAGTCGTACTAATGGTATATGTTTATTAGCTTTCACCTTTATAAAATTAGTAAGATATTGTTTTGTTTTTTAAGAATTGTAAATTACTTGATACTTAGTCCCATACAGATCAGCTAAGGCAGCGGTGGCCAGCTTTCCCATTTCTAACAGGACGCCGTCGTCAGGAAACGGTGCCACTGTATGCGAACTTGGCACCAACCACGCCTGGGAATACGCGTGAAGCGTAATGTAAACCTGGAAATATTTATAAATATTTTTATCTATATGCCTGTCGGTATCATAAATTCTACATAGTTGCCTTAAAGGCTCATTTGAAAAACGCTATTAACTGTCCACTTTCAGACTAAAATGACATGTATTTTTTTATTTCATTTCACCTTATTACAAATTTCTATCGGTCCTAAATCTTCTCGGTATAACTATGTAGATATGTACATAATTATATTAATTATATTGATTACCACTTATTATTTAAATGTCGTTTCTACCCGTAAATAATGGAATCACTATTTCCTGCATTTTGGCTGGTTACCCCAAATCTGTCATTTCTATGCGAACACTGCAATCTAATACCCTTGTCAGTTGGGTGTTAGATTTAGTTTCCAAAATGTCCGCGAGACTTCTTTCGTGAGATCGACCCATTTAGAGCCATTACGCCAGTAACGCGGCCTCCTTTGGTAGACGACCACTTTACAGACTAAGTTTCGTTAATTAAATTTAAATGAAATCTACTAAATTTGAAGCTAACCCCATAATCCAAAGGCGAAAAATAGAACCAACGTGACCAATTTGAGTAGATATAGATAGGTAAAATAGAAATTGTAGTGGGCATGTTTCCTTTAGTTCCATACAATTTAGTAGATGTAGAGAATTTCTACCTTTAATAGAATTCATATATATTTTGGAAGAATCTTTAAAATAAACTAGGAACACTGAATAGCGCAGCGCCTCAGTTCGTATGATGACAGTAAACGTGCGGTCTATGCAATAAAAATACCACACTGTTTACAGGTAAGTTTAATTACTTAATAATAAAATAGTAGGTATAGTCGAGAAAGAAGTATCCTTACTTAAATCATTTAGTGATTGAATTGTATTTTGGCAATTATTATTATACATTTTACAAAAATCTAGTGGACGCATACTGAAGTATGTACATATTTATCGAATATATCAGAAAGCGGCCGAGAGGTCGCATTTTGACGTTTGACCATTGACTGATATACATTTTTTTTTGTTTTGCGCGATGTCTTCTCGGTCTTATAACCATTTTTCCAATGACAAGGATATGTACGTAAAAAAACAGGGAAATTCAGTATAACATAAAAAAAATCGATAAATTTGGAAAAGGATAATAAAGAATAAGAGTATTTCGATAAAGCATAGATACCTAAATGGGAAAGGAAATGAATATAAATATCAATACTAATGGTTGATATGATTAGTAATTAAATACATAGAAATGCAGAGAAATATATAGAGGAAAAAGAGCACTGAGAGAAACAAGGCTTTCCAATAAGCCAGAGCGGTCCTATAATGGACTGTAATTAATTTATTAAAATATTATTTCTTCAGATGGCACCTCCGCAAGATTCCAAAAGAAACAAAAAACAGAAAAATACTGTTCAATACTCTAATGAAAACTTACAAAAGGCCCTCAAAGATATTCGAGTAAAAGGAAAACCGATTAGAGAGACTTGTAGAGTTTACGGAATTCCTCGAACCACCATACATGATCGATTAAGTGGTAAGACATGTGACGCTATCCAACAAAAAGGACCAGATCCTATATTAGGATTAGAAAGTGAAACGCAGGTAAAAGAGTGGCTTTTATCTATTGCTAAGTGTGGCTTCACAATTAAGAAACAGGAATTACTGGACACTGTTCAAAAGATTGTCAAAGACCTTGGAACAAAGAATCCCTTTAAGGACGATCGTCCTGGACAATCCTGGTATAATGGTACATATTTTTTTTAAAGCGACATTCTGACTTATCTTCAGCTGAGAGAATCAATAAATAACGAAAGCAGATAACTGAAGAATCTATAAAGACTTAGTTTAATGAATTAAAAACCTTCTTGACTGAAAGTAATAATCAAGATATTTTAGAATGCCCAGAACGCATTTTTAATGGGGACACAATTGTTTTCTCTATGTGCCCTAATACGGGAGAAGTGTTAGCCCCGAAAAGTTATCGAAATTTTTACCAATTTAAGTCGACCGACGAAAAAGATAATTTAACTGTCTTAGTTACTTTTAACGCCAATGCCCAGATAAGAGCTCCGCTTGTTGTTTTTCCCAATGTACGCCCTCGACAAGCTGTTGTAGAGAGCATGCCTGAAGAATGGGGTCTTGTAAAATCAGAAAGTGGGTGGATGAGGTCGGATGTATTTTTCAAATACATCACCAACGATTTTAATAATTGGATGGACCGCAACTATATACAAAAACCAATATTGCTGCTGGTTGATGGTCACAGATCACATATGTCACTAGCCTTGAGTTCTATGTGCGAAAACCTTGGTATAATTTTATATGCTTTTCCGCCAAAGACACAGATTCAGAAATTTTATCAGATAGTTCAGCAAATTGTTCTACATCAAATTAAATGCAATATTCTACACTGGCGCATCAATAAATAATTAATCGTTGCCAATTTTTAATAAACTCGCTGATTTGTAGCCAAGTGCAACGATGTTACTTAGTTGATCAAGGAACATCTCTGACTGTATCTGATATTGGACAAATAAAAGAACTGTACAGAGGTAACCGAGATTAAATTTTCTATTAAAGACGTACAACACGACATTCATGAGACAGAGCGGAAGAAACAGATACATATAAAAACTTAATAAATTATATTTTTGACGACCCGGATGGCGCAATGGTTAACACGCCGGTGCGCTAACCCGAGGGTCCTGGGTTCGATTCCCAGCGAGGCGGAAATTTGAATGATGAGTTTAGATTTCCGTTCTTGGTCTGGGTG
>DWPV01003947.1:0-14350 GCA_018251915.1 Urbanus proteus proteus
GTGGTAAGTGACGACTACTGCTTGTAGACATTTATAATTAACCCGATAAGAACAAAGTCTTACTTGGGGTTGGTCACTAATGCGGACCCTACCCCAGAGGACTAAGTTGGAACGCCTCAGATAAGTCTGTCTCGCTGACCAAACCCTTCAAGCCCGAACGCAGCAGAGATTAACACTGTCGTTATAAGATAGGGTCGCACCACATAGGGTTATACCACCTTTAAAATCAGTTTATTGAGTCGTGTCATATCCATGTGTACGTCTTTGATACGTCGTATGTTCGTGTCGGTGTCAGTGTCGGTGTCGGCGTCAGTGTCGGGCCACTCACCGAGCGAGACCTGCGAGAGCGGGCCGAAGACGGCGGGCGAGTCCTGCGCGTGCGGCGCGTGCAGCGGGAAGTAGGCGGCGGAGAGCGGCGCGGCGGGCAGCGCGGCGGGCAGCGCCAGCCCCAGCACGCCGTGCTTCACCAGCAGCGCCAGCGCCGCGCCGATCTCCGAGATGCCCGCCTCCGAGTACCCCGCCTGCCGCAGCGCCACCTGCCGGCGGGAGGGTGGCGCGTGTCAGCTGCGCTCGACGCTCATAGGTGATAATGCAAGTATAGTACCACCGGGATGGTATCACAGCCACACCTATCTTTATCTTGAAATAATTCTTGTTAAATGAGACGAGTGTTATGATTTTTTTACATTTCTTTACAGTAATAGATCATCAATTTGTGATAGAATTAATTATTAGGTTTTGATTGACAGTAAAATAGATCATTCAATAAACGTTGGAATGAACATCATTAGTCAACATTTAATAAATATTGAGGTTATCAGGTCAATTAGTGTATGGACATTTTAAAAGCCTACGACCAGCAAAACTGACAGGACAGTACAGTAGATTTTTTTTTGCAACCAATACTATATTTACCTTACTGTCAAAATATAATTCCATTCGTTGCGAAAACGGATACGTTTTCGCAACGAATGGAGTTATATGCAGCTGATAAGCTACAGTACTACTGGTGCCATAAATAAGTGTATCATCATTCCAATAAAATTAATAAATCTTACCTCTATCCTGTATTATGATACAGAAACGTAGATATGCTGGTGATGTTACTATGGTGAACTTACTATAGTAAGTTTTACTATGTTATTTTTTTTTAATAATTGGGGTAAATATAGGAGTGTGATCTGTGAGTGTGATCCTACACGACATAATTGCAACACCACACTATAATGGGTGCTGTTATTGTTAATGGGACGACCCATATGGCATAGCAGTTACTATACCGATCTGGTACATACTGGGTTTCGGGTTCGATTCCCAGCCATACAGATATCAGAATGAGAATTTTAATGTCTGTTCTGGGTCTGGGTGTTTGTGTATTCGTGGTTGTGCGTGATAGGGCAATGAGTGTAGAACGCGTTTTAAGCCGAAGTGTAGTGTTGGGTCATACCTTGATGTGGTCGAGCGTGTGCTGCGTGAGCGGCGAGGGCGGCGGCGTGCCGGGCGGCGCCAGCGACAGCGACAGCGACAGCGCGCCCAGCCCCGAGCCGTTCACCAGCACGCCGCCCACCGACCCCACGCCGCCCACGCCGCCCACCGACCCGCCCAGCGCGTGGCCCTGCAACCCAACTCGGTTAGCATGGAGTAATACTGGAATTGATGAGATGCGGACACTGGAAGGGGGCCAGACACGCTGCAAACGCACAATTACACACACACACACACATTTACAAAACATACTTATAGAAAATTCTTGTTAATGTCGACCTTATGTGCGGATCTGTTCTGCATATGTACTTTAGAATTGACGCAATTTTGCGTGTCTGTTCCCGTACAGTGTCCGTAGATATGGAAAGAGATATTAGTGGCTTTATGGAAGATTTTTAGTATGGAATTTAAAAAACACCAGTGTGATTACTGCTCTGTAATCTTGTACTATATTTAAATCCTCCGCAAAACGTCGCATAGTTAAATGGACTAAAATTACTGTGAAATTGTTCTTACATAAATTGACTAACTAAATGAAACGATAATGTATGTTTATGGTAAAGTGAAAATGAGGTCGCAAATGACCATGAAACTGCTCCAATACATGAAAATGTTCACCACTTCAAAAGAAGGCCAAATTACTTCAAAACTGTGCTAAAGTAGCATAGGAGCGAAAATGACTAGTTGATTAAAATAATTACTTCAATTTTTTGAAGAATTTTGTTAAATACCGAACATTACTATATAATTTTACGCTTGATTTAGCAAGAATCATAAACCACAATTTCACAATATTTATAATTTTAAAAAATAACCAATAATCACATAAAAAGGCTGTAAAAAATAAATTTTGAATCACATAAAAACAAAAAATAATGATCTGAATGATGTATAGACCGCACGACAAAAACTGGCGAAACTATTCATTTCAAAGATATATTTCATTGCATTCACGTAGCTTTATGTAACGATAATGCACTATACGCGGAGTTTACGAACAATTAACACATTAGAGAAACCCTACTTGTTTAAAACGTGTCAAACTGCAGCACTTAACGAGCTGTTTCATTAAGGGAGTTCCGTATCTATCCCAGTGTACATAGAGCGCATATTAGTGTCGCCAGTAGTTGCAGTGTCGTCCAGGGTGTAGTGTAGAGCAGCATGGGAACGAGCCAGTGTACGCAACCACTCGAACACGCCCGCAAGTGCCGTCCACCCGGCGGGGCTCTGCCGTCACATTTTTACGAAATAATACACCGAATCATAAACGCGCGTACAGAAAAAAAATACGGCCAAGTAATTCAACATTTATTACTTGTTGGTGTAATTAATTAAATTTATTCAAAATTTTAATTGAAACTCAAGTTCATAGTAATTACGAATTTAAATATTATTTTTATTTACTTTCTGACGTTGATTAATTCTTGGTAATATTTTATTGTTCAAATATTACTGTGAAATATTTATTGCCATCTATGTAATAAATTTAGAATAAAGACATTTTAGTATAAAGGTATTGGCCTTCCAACTCCAAAGTATCAAATTGTACACACATATCGCGTGAAATAAATTTTGCAACGATTGATTATTCGCGAGTAGACGTGCCAATCAGACCGTCAGAGCCCAGCCAACATCAGCAGGATCGCAACGTAATCCACATAGCGTAGCGTGTCCAAGCCGTCACCTCGGTCACCTCAGAGGTGGGCACGGCGTACGGCGAGCCGGTCGGGTTGTAGTTGGCGACGGGGCCCGCCACGTCCGCGTACGACACGTTCGGACACGACCCCGACTGCGGGTCGTCCACCACCTTCTGAAGGATCATCAGGCACGCCTTCTTGTTGTTCTCCTTCTCGCCTGGAATACACGCATGGGTTGGGTGTTTACTTTTGCATTTTCACAGTAGCCAAATAGTACTTGAAGATAGAGAAATTGAGTTGAGCTTTAAAATTCTACTAAGTTTATTCATTACCTACCAGAATTTTGATTAAAAAATTAATATTATAAGAATTTCTAAAGTAAAAAAAACTCCATGTCACGGAATTTGAGATTCATTAAAATGATAGCTAAATACAAATGATTCTTCTCAATGCTAAATAGACATGAAGATAGTTCTGTGCAATGTTTCGTTTCTTTCTTTGGGTGGTGGTGACATATCTGCGACCGTTGTACCTGAGGTCCCAGTCCAATCACACTCGTTCTACTACCAGGCAATCTAATAACAAATGGTAAAGGCTCTCAAAATAGCAACTTACACTATTGCACGCGGTTCCACGCGGCCATAAAGCGTTCACTCACCGACAACAGTGATGCAGCGCTCCTGCAGCGACAGCTCCTTGGCCTTCTGCGAGATCTGCACGTAGCTGCCGCTCTGCTCCTTGATCTGCTTGATGTAGTTGCCGCCCTTGCCGATGATCATGCCCGCCGTCGAGTTTGGCACCAGGATCTTCACCTGGAAACAATATCGATGAATATAAGTGACAGATTTTAATAAAATAAAAAACGAAATAAAAAATATTAATATATAAAATATCTGATTGAAAACCCACATATCAATTCGATTTAATTACTTTTGTGAAGTCGGTTTAAAATATAGGAAATCGATTGTTTTCATCAGCGCAACCAAGCAAGCAGTATTGTATTCTGGAGTAGAAAGTAAATAGTAGGGAATAATAATATTTAATGATAGGGGATTTCTAAAGTCTTCTCCAGTGGGTTGGGGGGTTTTGTTTGTTAACTGGGGAGTTTTAAGTAGGTCATATCTAATTAACGTCTGAGCGTCGCTAATTACATTTGAAGCGTTAATATCCGAACAGGCACATAACGACGAACAAGTTATGAACTAGGCGATTCATTACATATTCATGAAAATGGCGTGATTCGCTAGTTACAAAAGTGAATAACTTCGTGACAAATTTCAACAAATCCATTACGTTGACGTTCTCCAAAACACGGTTGAATGCCGCGACAAACTTTAACTGAAGCTTACAACAAAACTTTAACTCGGGGAAAAGTACTTCCGACCGTCGCCATTACACGGCAATCAAGAAGGGAGGTTCAAATAAAAGAAGTAATATGCAAATGGCGTGAAGCGAATTAACTATCGCAGCACTGTTGTAGGACCGAGTGGCCAACCGTTCCGCATTTTCCAGGACATTCTGGGGGTACTTATGATCGTTACACATTGCAAAATCATGAATATTCTCTCTTATTTAATGACTTCATCTGCCCCTACGCTCTACTTTAAGTTTCTACAAAAAATATCTCATATAAATTCAAAATTGCCCCACTTTAACAAACACCATGCGTACGGTTGTGTATTTGTGATAGAAGTATAGTATAGAATTTATAAATGACATTATTTTCCATACCAGCTGTTGATATAAATCTCTATAGTCAACGAAAATCCTGAATTCACGGAAGCTTTTTACACTACAGAAAAACCACTTATTTTCTTTTTTGTAACTTCCGATACAGGTAGCGAGATAGAAAGGGAAATGAATGTTGATGGCGGTCATTATAATGAATCTCCTGCATTAACGAAACATTTGGTCGCCCCAGTAGGACAAGGTCGATCGGGGCGTCGCGATGCCGGCGTTATCATCGCCGGGCGGCGGGGGCCGTGATTGCGTTGCCACTCTATTGTTATGTACTGTTTGCCGGACCATTTGCACACTCAGATTCGTGCTAAAGGTGGTAAGGGTCCGTTCGACCGTGTAAGTACCGGTGATTGTGCTGATCTAATGATATTACTACCAAGCTGTTGAACTTCGATTATTTCGAACACAGTAAATATTCTTTTCTTACTTTTTTATCATTATTTGCGAAACATATTCAAAGTGTAACTGAAAAAGCACGTAAGGGTTATTTTTTGAAAGCCTTTTCAAAATAGACATTTTAAGTAATAAAAAATTGTAGTGTATAAGGAATAAAACTGTAGCATTTCGATTGCAAATATGTATTTCTGATATTCCGTGCTCGCAACATTTCCTAACTAAAGTGTAACTAAGCTTTTCATTTCAAAAGATTCTTTCTTGACATTTTTTATTTTACAATGCACAACATAACGAGTTTTCTACTCGTTTCGTGATACAATAAAAATCACAAATGTTTCTGATTTTACATGCCATTAACATATATGAACTGAAACTATAGGAGCACTTTGGAGTTTAATTTTATAACTATATTTTCAGAGACACTTCCTTAAAAAATCTTTAATGGTAAAAATAAAGTGTATTAGGCGTCATCTACCGATTAGTTTTTTACTACTTAACATAAAGGTCAAGATGATCTGTGATCACCGTCATCTAGAAAAGGTGACCTTTTACGTCAATTCTCAAATTAACAATTTAGTATAACGGCTTTGGCGCGCCAAACCTCACTGTTAATGTTCAATTTGTATTCAATCGCTGATTGTTATGAATTGTAAACACAGTTATGTACATAAATCTGAATATTTTCGCAAACGGTTCATTTATGTTATCGCTTCCTGGTATAATTATTTTAAAGGTGGAAATCAGATTTCAGGAGTTGCCCTGATTTTCGTGCCAACGTACCTTGTGGCAGTTGGCACTTCTTTCAGTCGAATGCTATGTTTTGCTACTACAATGTCGTAAAATAAACTGATATAATCCTAGATATAAATATGTTTAGATAACCAAGTTAACAAAATAATTCAAGTTGTGTTCCAATTGCAAGTTCCCATCGTTTTCCTTTGTACCGGTCGCCAGCTTACCATTTAACATAATTCCTAGAAACTCCCAGTGCTGCCCCAATAATAAATTATTTCGAGTAGAGCGCCGCTTCGCCAGAAATTTACATAAAAAAAATTAAACTACAGTTGTACATTCTGTTTCATTCTTTTTAAAGTTATTACGTATTCAAATTTCAGCCACGTCTTCCGCTTGCATAGTAATCATTTCCGTGTTAAAGAAAAGTATGCCCTTTGTCCTCAAAAATTGTACAATTCATTTATAAATGGATCCTAGAAAAAAAGAAAATAATTTCTATATTTACACTACATTGTGCGCGTGAATACAGTTATTATAACATTAAGTTTAAAGTTACGAGTGCGGAATAATTGTAAACTGTAAGCGTGTATATTATAAAGAACTAAAGTGTACAGTATACCGCCATAGATTACTTACTAAAGTGCTGCATATTTATTTTATATTGCAGCTGCGCTTCTAAGAACTAACCCTCCTTAAAGACTTAGCTCATAATAGGTATATAGCTCATAGTACCCACCTAATACACAATTACACAGCTTTAAAAGTGTTACAAACAGGGCCGGTAACTACTTAACGTACGCTTAATTGTGGTAGATACATATTTAGATCTGTAAAAATAAAACTGAAGTGTCTGTTTGTGATTTCAAAAAAAAACAAATCCGAAACAAACAAATGTTGAAATTTTTGTAAAATACGCCTATTTTCCAATTTCCAAAGAGGAATAATAACTTTAATAGCAACTTTAAACTTGGTAATATTGTCTATAAACAGGCCCAAACAATTTTTCAATATGTATTACTTTTATAGTACATTAGTAGTAAATTTATGATTTATTAAGTTATTATATTATTAGAATGAATAAAACTATAGTCGTGTTAGTTGCATATAAAATGTATAGCGAAGGGCAAGCCAACACATATGTCTGTGTAAGGCTTACCCGTAAAGGGTTTACCGTGACGGATCACGCTTGTCCTTCACACACGCTACACGTGCCCGAGGCTCGTATGTCACGCTAATATTTACACCATTTTCTTTTATTTTTCTCAGAGAATATGTCCTATTATTGGTCACTAGGGTTGTCACACGTAGGAAAAGTATTATATAAAATTAATTTACCTACTATTTTTTTCTTAATGCAGAGCCTATTTCGCAAACGTAGTAGCAACCCTAAAGACTACTCAAAATTTACCCCATCACAGTTGTACAATTATGTGGTCTAACGCGGTTCGGTAGAAAAGTTTGGTTTCGTGGCCAACCAGTGTCGAATATTTTTTTAATTCTGCTAAGCTCCCTCCCTCCAATTTTTTTACAACTTTGACTAGATATACTAAGTTACCCAACAATGCTTCTTGTATATTAAAGCAATTAAGAATGACAATAATTGTATTGTTTTACTTGTGTATCTATTGCAACAACTAGATATTTTATAGAAAGCTGGCAGTTTAACTTTCCATGAAATGTCTATCGTGAGATCACGTCGCCCCCGCCTCCAGAGATTACCTCTCAATGTCTACCATCATATTGCAAGTAAGTTTTTACTGAAACTGTTTCACTATTTTCCCTCTTTTCTAGACTTTTTCCACTCCTTTGACTCCTATATTTCATCACATCGCCCGTTAGTTACAAGTACCTAAAGCTAACATAAATCATGTAAAATATTATTGAATAAGTATAAAAGTGCCCAGTTAATAGCGTGCTCAAGGTCTGAAGCTCATTTTTTTAAATCATATCGAATTAGTATAATCTGAAAAGTACTTTACATTGCGTAAGGCATCGCGTAGGCGGCCCTTTGCATAATTCTGTTACGCTCGGAAAGGCTGTGCGTGCAAAGATTTACTCTACAGTCTTCCACCTTATTAAAATAAATGCCTTTTCGAGATATATCAAAGACGTGCCGTTACTAATGGTGTTAGTACACACAGATTTATGTTCTTGGCACTGTACCCTTATTTTTCGGCTCCGAAGATAAAAGTTGACAAAGGAATCTAAAGATACACATTTTTTGGGGAAAAGTCGAGTGATGCTTGTAGCGATTGTCGCCGATAAGTTTAAATGAAAAGTCGTTTCTTAAGGGAGGTTTCTTTTTTCATACCAACTGTACAATTACGGTACTATAGACTACACTACGCTTTTGAAGAAAAAGACAAAAAAGTCATATTTTAAAGAACTATCGAAGGATTCTTGAATGGGAGATCAACATTTCCAATCTTTTGTCAAAAGGTCGACAGATTCATAATCACTTACGAGGGGGGCGTTAGCCGCATTGCGCCTCCAAGAAAACTAGCTAAACCCAATAAATCAGCAATCAACCACAATAGTATTTGGACTGCTGTAATGCTGCGTCAAGCAGAAGAAACTCCTCGCCCGTCAATTTGTTGCAATGCGGCAAAATCAAGAATATAGTATAAATCAGTGTAACCTCAAGTAGAGCAGTACCATGTAAACGATAGAGCCATTCCCTCGCCAGCTTACAGCGGTGTCGGCTGTCGGTTTACGTCACGTCACGAATGTCACTTCGCCGGCACGTTCCATAGTTTTATCTGTGACATGCTACTTTCCTCACGACATTTTTCTTTATTGTAAAGGCGTGCACACGACAATTTTCTTTGATATCGTATAATTTTATCGATATCGGATATGGAGCTTTCGGCTTTTAATTTTTTCGCGCAGGCACTTCGATCTATCCATCAGCTCTTTATGTGTAATGTGGGCTTTCCCCTAATGAGATTTTTTTCCGAATAGAGACCGCAGTAGGTGAAGAATTGTTCATGTTACATAGGAAGACACTCCTGACCTTAATGAATGTCATCCCATTGTCGCATATCCATGAGAATACTAGGTATTCAAGTTAAACTAAACTATGGAAGAAGCTTAAATAAATCTCGTCAAGATAATGATGTTATTATACATAAATAATTACTTTATACATATATTCAAAATACCAAACTAACCAGAAAATTTGAAGGTACAACAGCAAGCGATACACTACTGACTGAGATACCATTAAATTGTTTATATAAACCAAATGATTCCGATCGCTTTGATTGCGTTAACGTAACAATAAATAGTCGTGTTCGAAAACGCGCGGAACCAATTAAAACAATTGAAATCACAATCTGAAAACAAATTGCCCCTCGATGTTTGTGTTTTTAGTCCGTCTGTGTGTGTTCGCGTGAAAACATAGCTCGATTACAAATTGAGTGTTGCACTAATGGCCGAAAAACTTTTGTTATAATCAATGCAGTATTAAGAATCGACTGTCACGATAATAAATATGACACTGCATTTATTAATTGAATCAAATTTAAAAACGAATATTCTTAGGCACTCTTTAATAATAAAAATAAATGCTTTCCGAATTAATTAGCAACCATAAGGCATGGCAATAGACATCTTGCCTATAACTTAATATAAAAATTTATCAAAAATTGGGGTCAGAACAAGTTCCAAAGAAAGCCTATAAAGTTTCCCTTATAATTTAAGAAGATTAATTTTTTCGAGAGCTTGGAGGGCTTCGGCTCGCAACGGCGTCATCTAGTACGAGAAATCTTTGTATAGGAGAGATGGTAAAAGACGTCGTACGTACGTCGTACGGACGTCGATCGATGAAAGGCATCGGATAACGAGAAAATTGCAACAAAATCTATACCATCGTCAACAGACGTAAATTTTAAATAAATTAATTAAAGTTAAAATACTTAATTTCCTTCTGAATCAACTCAAAGTCAACGTTCCATCATAATGCGTATAAAAGTTTTTATTCCGTAATCTCCATTTACATTCCAAACAATTTCATAAATATCCTCAAATTAAATAATCTCGACGTGAAATTGAAAATCTGATATGAATATTTGCGATATTATCGTTAAATTTTCAGAGCATTCCGATATAACGATAATCTACTTGACATAACCTAATACGAATAAGGGTGTCTCCCCACAACCGCTGGAGGCCGAGAACACGCTCCACCACACTCGCTGTGCCCTTGTTTTAATGCGGATTGGTACTCTGTCATGTAGAATGTAATTTCCGACTAGGCTGATACGTGATTCGTTTACATGTATGTTCAGGGTTTGGTTGTTTTTCCATTCGTTTTTGTATGTCATCTTATTATGAGGCCACCTAGTCCGCAAGAGTGGAAACGCACCTGTGATATGTGATCGGCTTTAAATAGAACCCTTATTCTATATGAAGTCAAGCGCCAATGTTAATTCACCATCAGGCAGACGGTAGGATTATTTCCTACTTCAATCTTACAAAAAAAGGCAACCAACCTAAAACCTCTTCCCCATGTGTAAGCAAAAAAATGCTGTCGACACCAAGGCGTATAATCGTGATTCCACGCAAAATTGACCGCAAAATGTACTCAACCCCAAGCTGCCCGTCCGTCGGGTAAGTGACATACCTACTACAGATTGTACACAGTACAACACACCGTAGTCGCCACTGGAGTGCCGTGTCCGGTGTCCCGACCGCGCAGTTAACGAGAAAAGCCACCAATGCGACACTCGCTACGCCAAACGAGATTTTCGCCGAGCGCTCTTTAATTATCAAATTTTTAGATCAAAGTGACCCCATTTTCTTCTTTTATGTTCCAGATAAACCTGGTACGGGTTTCTAAGCTTTGCGTCTACGGAAGTCGTATATTTTTGTAAGTACATCAAAATCCGTAGCTAAAATTTCTTGTTCATGTTTCTATATAATCTAGAGGGTGTAGGGTTCATCAGACCTTTGAACTTCACACCCTAGAGGTGTGGCGGCCGGGCGGGGGATGACGTGCTATAATCACTGTTGCCTCTAAGTAATCATTTTTAGTATTTTTACAGGACGAGAACGGGTTACATTTTATGGGTTGCGGCTGTAAGTAATTAATTTTAATAATATTCATTTTGGTACAGAGCAGGTTGGTATGAAAAGCAAGTTTACTTTTGCATATTTAGCCCGAGGCCGCTAATAATGTATTCTTCAGTTTGACACTCAAGAATGGTAGAGCCCTTAGTGATTCCATTGCGTTGGAAATACCAAAAATATTTTTGCATTTAGCAACAGTATTATGAATTGGGGTTGAAGGGTGTGGGATAAGGCTCACACGTGGGGTGGAGGGGAGAGGTGGAGGGAAGGTTCACCAAAATTCAAATTGAGTAATAAAAATGTATGACCGACTTCAGGTAAGACGCCTATTACATTCGTTTTAATTACTACGTGTATAAAACATATTGAGCACTTACTGTGAGGTGGACTGCACCCTAGTCCCCTACTTCAATTCCACAACATTATCTATCTGGAACACCATAACCCAATTTTTTGGAAAGATTTATTATACCAAGTCATCGTGCGTGGCATCGTTTCATTTTGGCCCGCCACCGCAACAGTTTCTGAGCAAGTTTCTTGGCAGATAATGGCTTTCAACCCGGTTCCACCAACTTGTACGCTATGCTAACTTTAGCGTAACAATATCGTGGTACAAATTTAATACTTGTAACTTATCTACTTCGGTTTGTATTAAAACTTCTGAAATATACGCTATTCGGGTGACGGATCGCGTTGGTATACTCGTAAACATTTATGCTTTTATTTTGCTATGGATAAACCTTGATCTATCCATCTTCTTCTTGATTTTCTATCTATTGATGGATGTGGATCGTGTATCTGTTAGAAGATGTATGGGGCATCCTCAACCAAGTTATTTCAGTTGTCAGAATTAGAAGTTAGAGGCCAACTGGTATGACCGAACCACTCGAAGGTCTCCGACAAGACGAAACGTTATTACATAACCATAAGCCATACTGACTGACGCTTATATTCTTTTGCTTTGTTTTATTTTTTACACACTAACATCACATAGCTTAGAGAGCTTCAACGTCAACAGCTTGCGTTCCATTTTATTCTGGTTTGAAGGGTGTGATTAATCGATTCAGCCACAAACGAATGAATGTGGCATTTTAGCCGTCTGGACGATTTATCGCAGTTCCCAATAGCACAGCGTGGCAGTCACTCACCAACGAATAACTATCGTATGCTTTTCAAATTCATTCAATTATATGCCCTGTGACAGGTGTTGCAAGAGAAGTCATATTGAAATCTATAATATGTTACATACATACCAAACAAAATTAATGTCAGTTAAATTGAAAATAATTCCTATTCTATCTAAGAAAATGAATCATATGCAACGTAGAGAAAACAATAACCTGTTCTTCTTAATCTTGCTGCTGTTTAATCGATTTTAAAAATAATTGGTGGAAATGAAAAATTCCAGCAACGAGTATCTACCCCCTCTTACCATGAGTATCATGAATATCATCAGCATTTTACTGGACACGGGTCTCCTCTCAAGAGGAACATTTACGCCAATTACCTACGAAGTTAAATTTCGACAGACTTTACCATCAGTATACGAGATACTGATGTGTAATGCTTTTCAAATTCTTAGTCAAATCCTGTGCTAAGCCGAATATAAATTAATATTAATTACACGGCGTCAAAAGCGATCTATATTTTAAAGTGAACGTAAAACATGAACTGACAAAGCAACTAATAAATTAATGAGCGCAGCTAATATTTTGAATACATTTCAAATACTATGTTGATTAAAATATCTTGAAAATCTTCATGACCCAATATTGTCTTTCGTTTCGTGCTTTATAAGAAGGTACTTTGATGTATTTTGAAATTAGTATTCAAATTCCATGGGTTTTTTAGTAAAATATTGTAATATCATTTTGTACACAAATTTTGTGCAAAATATAACAGCGCAGTGACATGAGGGTTTCCTTAAAAAACGAATAAAAACTCTACTTCAAAGCCAGTAACGAACTGAGGACTCCGGTGTTGCAAATTTCCATAGGCGACGGTCACCACTTACTCGTGGCGTGAAGTTTTTTATTTTACATCTGCCCGTGGTGAAGTGTTCATGTCTATACATGGTGAACGAAAAATGTTTTTTACGCTTTGCTAAGTTCAAAAATGCATCTTTCTCACTATATGTATGTCTATGAATCATTAAACATAGTCTTACCGATTTCATTTTGAATATGTATAAAGAAAACAATTATTAAAATGCCGTTTTTTTCTTCAATAAATTTGGATTTACATGTTTTGAATAAAATCGTATTAAATAAGGTCAGAACATAAGATCAGGCACTTTATTACACGCATAGATGAAAAAACGCATAAGTATCGTGTAACCTTAGGAGCATCCACTACATTGAACAGTAAGCAGTAACGCTATATCACTGTATTGTCGACTGAACACGTTAACATAGATATAGTGTGTCTCGGGCGGATTCAATTTGTCCACATTATAGTGTAGCGGCGTCGTGAACAATCCTGTAATGATCGCAGCATGTTCCGCCGGCGCTATCAATGTCCGCCGAACATTGCAATCCATACGCTCTTTGTCATCTGCGCTCATAGATTACACATTAAATAGAAATTGCTTAGATATATTCCATTTCTCTATATATAGTCTTTTCTTTTAAGATAACATCTTTAACGATATTAAGATATTAAACCTAACGACGGAGGGAGGCTTTCCATATGGATATCTGTAACGCTAGGGAGGTTGCAAATCTAAGCTAAATATCACTACAGGGCATCTATAAGCAACCAAAAATAAACAATCTATCTTCTAAGATTTCTTTATTAAAGAGTTTTTCTAAATTTAATTATATTACAGGATATCGTGTAATCGGTGCACACATGCATGTAGTCGTGTGAATAGAGTCATGCCATTTCTATTTAATCTGCGGCAATTACGTTTTGAGCCGATAAGATAAACTGGCAACGGCTCTGTTGTAACATATACGGTGCCACGAAACAACCATCGTCATGATTATTTAACATCAAATAGTTTCATTAAATTCAGACAAGTATACCTACTAAACTAGTTTCACCTTGATACTATATAGCCACTGCTGCTCTTACGTATCACGGATGATTTACGTATGTAATAAGTCCAGATAAGTTTAACAGCTAAAACGGCCACAGATGCGATTCGCGCGATCCTTCCTCCCCGGAACGTGCAAGATGTGGAATGAGCTTCCTCCTGAGGTATTCCCAGTGCGCTATGACATGGGCTTCTTCAAGAAAGGTGCAAAATGAGCTCTCCTACAAAGCCGGCGAAACATTGGCGACTC
>DWPV01003948.1:0-14346 GCA_018251915.1 Urbanus proteus proteus
CTAATTAAAAGGCAAACATAGGTTCGCGCGTCTGAAGTATGGAACGGGCGAATCTTGATTATATATAAATCTCTGGACTTATACAATCCATAATATGTGGCAGATCTTCAGGTATCAGAGTCGAGTTTAAAATCCTTGCTTTACGTACAGTTACTTAACGATGTCATTTTTACTAGGTATACGTATTTTTAATATACAAAGTCATTGTCAATTTTAATATACAAAGTTGGAACTATAGGTATCCGATTTTGTTGTACCTTAAGACATGTGTGAACACAAAAATAAAAATTAAATAAAGCTGAATTAAAATACGAAATACGCATTAAAACTCCAGTTCTAGAAGAATACAAGTACTGCACTAGAGACTGAGGAAAACGATTACGTTCCTCGGCTGGAAACTTGACGAGCCAAACGCATGTGCCGGTTCCCGGGAACGTCCTTGCTTTTTGCCTCTTACGAGATAATGCTTTTTTGTTGTACCTACTCTTCGTTTTACATGTTCTGTTCTTTAGACAATTTGGGTGTATGGAATTAACTTTCATGTAGGAGATACCTAGAGTTTCTTTTATTATTATGCTCTAGAATAGGTCGATTTTATCAAAATAAATTTTGGCTATACATTTCTGAAACAACTTTAAAATATATGGCTAGTTTTGATAACATTTAAAGTTAATTAAAATCGGGTATGTTTCCAGCATTTTAAATGATTTTTTAAAGTATTTACAATGCAAGAAAATAATTCTATACATTAAATTTTTCGCACGTAAGAGAAATGAGTACCTGCAATAGACATATAAATAACTTATGATAATATTTTTATCATAAGTTATTTATATGTCTATTCAATATGTATTCATATATAATAGCTTATCTGATAAAAGTGCGTATACATTTATTTGCTATGGATATTTGTACCTATTATTTTGTATAGGCACATGTTGATGGCCATCAATAACGTATTATTGACCCATCAATCATGCCGATCGCACCTGCTGCCCTTAAGTTAAGTAACATATCGCTGGACTTGTACGCATTATACTAATATGTACGTGAACTGTATATTTAAGTATTTAACTTTATATTGAGAGGGTAGGAGTGTATCTTTCTCTATAAGCATTATGGTATACAAGTAAACCATATTGTTTCGGTATAATATGTTATTGTACAATTGAGTTTCATTTTGATAGTTTCGACTATAAAACTATAAAGTTGTTATGTTGTTTTAGAATAGGTAGCTTTTTCTTCTCGTAGATATCTTAGGAGTTAACAAGCACAGCATTTAGCAACCAGCGCCCCGCTTGGAGACCCTCGCTTCTTCCTAGAAGTTTTTGTTGCGGACCAAGGATTGTTTTTTCACCTGTTCTATACTTTTGTTTCCCTTTTTGCCATTAGATTTTCTTGGATTTTTTTTTGCCATCAAATTTCTACCGAATACGCCTTTCTATTACCTTAGGTCGTTACTATCTGGTCTGAGTTGCCAAATATGGAGGAGATTGTTCGACTACTGCAGTCACTATAGTAAACTCAAATGACTTTAACAAAACTAAGTACACAGACACGCCCAGAATAAATAGTAAATTACAAATTTACATAAACTTATCGGTCTAAAGTTGGAATTCAAAACACACTACCTGAAAGTGAAACACGTATTATATGTGACGTTCGCCAAATATTATCACAGGTTACGGGTTTTTACTTTACTGCTATGATGAGTTAACAAAAGGGCTATCATTCAGTGACCATCACTCTCGTCATACTCATCAATCACACTTACACGCGGTCCGTCAACTACAGTTCGAGTTATTTGATCCTCGAGGCGTGATATCTTTAAGATTTTTCCCTTTTCAACTATGAAGGACATTACGTCTATGAAAAATAACACAATATTTTACATTGTTTAATTTAAATTTTAAGAAAATTTGGAAAATTCTCATTATAACAGCATATTAGTGTATGATCTAGGCCTATCTTAGTTATGAAGCTAGAAAAACTTTGCTAAGTAATATAAAATGATTTCATCTAAAAAATGGTTATCGATTGTCACATGACAGTAAATTAAATGAAAATCGGGTTGGTAACCCTAAAAACTATATAAACGTAAAATATACAGACATTATTATCTTAGCGGATATACATAATACTGAGAAATTGGTTGACAACGCAGTCATGCGAGAAAAACGATCATATATCGTAACGTATGTTGAGGAAAATTGAGCGAGAGAGTGTAATATATAAACACTGATCAAATTCAAGGTCGGCTTATTCGGTCGGTAAACAACTCAATTCCGATAATATTGTATGTAAGTTTATCACATGCCTAAGCCTCTTCGGTCTTATTCATAACTCGGTGGCATACATTTTTCCTAAGATCTATTTACTTATCGAGCCATAGTCAGTTTAACTAATCTTTTCAATGTTTTGTCATGTCCTCAAACGTTAACAAAACTCATATTTAAATAGTGTAGGTGCCATTCTTATTAAATATTTTTAATAATATAGATACAATTTTTCATGTTTATCGAATAACAAAATATACAAATGTATCCCAGAATTTACTTTCCACGTTCCATTTAGATTTCTTACGCACGAGGTACCTTATGTGATGATAAATGGTTAGGTACCTATTTAGATAAATAAAATAGGGTACCTACTATAATTCATAGATTGTATTGATCAAAACCTAAGGGTGAAAAAATGTTATTGAGTCCTTTTTTTGTAGTTTCTTTTGTAAACAGAGAAAAAAATAGTTATTAAATTTACTTCATCAAAAAGAAGTAAAAAATCTACTCTGAATATTATTGTTTTATACTTGTTTTGAGCTAAGATGTTAGTATTGCGAAATTGAAGGCAGGCATTTATTTATTATTTATATCTAAGTGATCCGAGCGTGACTGGATCTCCGTCGAGCCGTGACTAGACCCTTATAGCGCCGTAATGTTAGAGAGCTCAGATTTCATCAAGTATAATTATACTCAGTTTTATGTAATCTATGTACTCGTAGGTACTAAGCTGAGTGCAAATATGTCTCTTACTGTAAAAGGGCATAGATGACGCAATTAAAATCAATATTATGTTTCTTATGTATACAATAAGGTTAGTCGTGTATGATGTCATCCAAAAATTACGTTTAGTAAGGAAACTCGTCGATTATCAAGCCTATTCTCAGCGACTGTCACCAACGATTGTCGATATAACCTGTCGTTCATGTGTAACTTTCCTTAGCAGGTGTTTATGGGCTTCAACCCTTGTTGTGACGTCAGTGTTCTTGTTGGAATCTATAAATAGATTTGTATATTAGAAATTTAAATCCCTCCAATTTTCGGAGGAAATTTGTGCCAAGCCGTAAGGCCGTAACGGGTTGATAATGACGTCAATTTGACCCTTTTCACTAAAGATGTGACGTGGTTGTCTGCTTTATGAAATTTACTTAGCAAGCTGGCATTCAATATAGCTAATGCCACTTACTGACCATTTATATTACTTGAATTACTTTTGTTTGGTGTTTTAATGAATCAGTCTCGGATTTGTCGATATTCCTGAAGATTACGTTAGAACACCTCATCTAAGAGGCTCTGCTTTATCACATCTTACTTACTAAGTTTTTTTTTTTTTTTTTTTTTTTTTTTTAACATGTGAGTAGCAAACGACCTTGCAGTCTACCTGATGGTAAGTGGCCACTGCCGCCGATAGACATTTGTAATCAACCCCAGATATGATCACTGTCATACCTGGGGTTGACCACAGATGCGTTAACACTGTTGTTATAAGGCAGAAATAGGTGTGGCGGTGGTGCCGCCGGAGTCGAACTACATGGGGGTCTACCACCTTCAAAAATATTAATATTAATATTAACACTACTTAATACATTTAATATCTTTTCATTTCCCCATAAAAGTAAACAATGGAACAATTTGTTACAACAGCCCGTTACCCCGTCAGCAGCTGAATAAAAAACAATTCAGCAATTAGAGGGTCTGCTAGCGGTTGTTGCCAAAACTGTTTCATTTGAATTATGGCAGATGATGCTAGGAATACAAAAATAGTTCCTACGTGTTATATTAAAGTCAAACTATAAACTATTCAGGGTTTTATTTAGGTATTTATATAAGAAACGCAATTACGAGGGCTCTTATACTAAAGACCCATTAAAAGAAGTTTCTAAACGTAGGCGAAATAATTCTTAAAATATCATTTATTATTATAAAATTATGTTGATCATGAATGTGTGTATGATATAAGATAATATTCAAAGATATCGGTTGAATTTTCCATAAAAATCATAATTTTCAGTGCAATAAAAGCTTAACATCAAGTTTCAAACGTCAGCATCACTGTAAATCACATCGTAGTAATTACGGCTTTCGGTTACGTGTTTGTTTTCACTTCATTCGATGCAAAAATAACGCCGAAATTTCGAAATAAAATTTCTTTGACACGTATTTTTTTACTATTTTGAATGCTTTACTTAAATAACAGGTTTGATATTTATATCTATACAAATAAATTGAAGTGTCTGTTTGTGATTTCGAAATAACATTTTTTACTCAATTCATATGAAAGTATACACGATACCTATAACGAAAATGCACCCAAATTTTTTGTCAAATATCTGTCTGTTTGGCTGAGCTAATCTTCGAAATAGCTGGACTGATTTTAAAGGGTCTTTCACTGTAACATGGGCTCCTTAATATTTGAAAAATTCATCAGCGCGCGGCGACATTTATGCTTAAATATATATTCTTCTCTACTTTTTAAACGCGGGTGAAACCGCGGGGATCAGCTAGTTATTAATTAGAGATAACAAAAGGATGTTCTTCGCGTCGTTTATTTTTCTTGATTGCGACAACATCCAGTCCAGCAATTCGTACAGTACACTGATTACCGGAACAATGCCGCACTCAATGCGTCAGATGCGTTAGCGAAAACAGCAATTAAAGCGCCGTGTCACATATGTTCGCTAAAAGGTCGTCTGAACTATCAAAAAAGCGGGATTACGGTGCGAAAATAAAATATATTTCGCTAACAGTTCCAATTCCACGGTCGTGTCGCAGCCAATTCCCATCTATGTTCGCAGTCGGCTGTTCCAACAAGCGGTCGCTAATTGAAATCGGAGTTTTTCGCCTAATCCCGCTCGCTCGTATTAATTGGATATTTCACTTCTTTAGTTATAATGCTACGTGGAATTTAATTTGGACCCTCCGGAGTGTCTGCTCGTACCTGCAGTTACATTGTGCATTATAGTTTGTGCATTGTAGTAATTAGTTCCTTCTGTTCCTCTCCGCATAGCCTTTGTGGTAAAGTTTTAACAATTTGCGAGAATTCTTTCCCATTTAAAAATAAGACATAATGTATGATTTATTCTAATAAGATTCTCTTAATGGAACTTAAAGCTTCGTGTTTTGAAAGTTGTTTCGTTTTTGTTGTTCTACAGCAGAATACAACTTAAAGTTATGTATTATAATTATCATGAATTCATGACTACATTTTATCGCTATGTTATTTTCTAAAGATTTCACTTCCATTACAGTTAAAATGTTTCCAAACATTCTCACGTTTACATTTGAACTTTTCATTGTGTTCTTAATGCTACGTTGTTGCTTTAATAATGTTCGTAACAACACCTTACGTTTCACACAATTCGACTTTGAAGAGAACGTGAAACCGCAAACAGAAGTTCCACGAATCAAAAGCAATTTCATTTTAACTTGCAACAAGTTCGCTAGTAATTAAATTAAGGGGAGAACTGATTATGTGTCTTTTATATACTACATAAAGTTCTAAAGATCCGTTATTAAATCAATTTATTATACGCAGCAGTAATTTGAAAATAATTTGCTCACTTAAATTGTATTTCAATTATTATGTTCTTATAAGTGTTGTAAATCACTGGCTTTGAAGAATTAATCAAGTTCTACAGTCTAATACATAATTGCATAGATTGTGAACATTATTGACTGTCATGACAAGTAAGCGATTCTCAAGTATTCATAAATACTTACAGCAAGTCATTTGTATTTACACTATATGCATGAACATGAAATGCATATTTGTTAAATCAATATACTAGAAAATTATTGAATATTTCTTGCATTTAAAATTTAAGATCTAGGCATTGAAAACTTTGTTTTGTAAATCGCTAAAAGGCTTACATTTTTTATTTTAATTGTTCTAATAATCACTATTGTAAAAATAAATGCTGACTAATTAAGACCAATAAAATTCAGGATAATTGCCCGGAATGTACCGCCACAGTTTATATATAAATATAAATATGTACCTACATGAGTAATAAACCATTCACGAAATAAAGTTTTTGCATATTCACGTCCGAAATACGAAACGATAAACCATACGAAGAAATAAAACAGCTTTGCTGTCTGTCTAACGAAGTAGCGCCTTCGACTAGCTTTAAATTCCTGGATTTTTCGTTTGCAGTTCTCAATTTCCGTTCACAGTACACAAAACCTTTATATCATCAGCTATGATGTAATCAGTGCCGACACTTGCGAAATGACATGTAATCAGTAGCAAAAGCTTTTACGCTTCGGTATTCGTTCTTACGCTCATCAAGGTAATTAAAGTGCATCTGAAAGGCGAAAGAAAAAACAGTTTCTCCAAAAACATCTCAAAGACAATGCTCCGACCGCGGAGAAGATGCACTAGTTGTATGATGACTGTAAGTAGCGCAGGCTTTTGTTCGCGTTTCCCATCTGCAACGCTACAGTTGGTCTAATTTACAAAGTGGTAATGGTATTAACTGTCTATTATCTGCCGCGCTTATAGTGGCTTCATAATGGAAACACGACACTTGAATTCCTCGTCTCTGCTTCAGTCAGGATTGCGGATTTTTAAGTCATTGTCAGCTCTTTGAATAGTGTTGCAGAGCGACTGACTAAATGGAATAAACAGACATTTTTTTCGAAGCCTCGTCGGTGCACTGACGTTTCAGAGTAATTCAATCACTGTCTGATCTCAGTATTGTCACATATGACTGTTTTTACTACCTCTTAATTTTGCCTAAATTTTCTAACTAATTACTCTATGGCACTTATAACGCGGAACTCCCAGATTTTTCTCTCAGCGACATAGATTGCTAATTCTCAGAAATATGATACATAAAATGATATTTGGAACCCTAACATTTAAAAATAACAACAAGCGTATTCGTAGATAGTATTAAGGACGATTAATTTTGGCTAAAACATTAATAAATAATAGTTCTGTCATAAAACCCAAATCCGGATGTGAAATGAATCAAGCAAGGAAAAAACCGTTCATAATCCAACTATATTATGTACGGCAGGATTCCGTAGATATTATCATTTACTTATATATTTTTAAACGGCTAATCAGTTCTAGTTTTTGGACTATATTACGCAGGAGTATAATTATATAATTGTGGCCCTTGTTTACCAGAACAAAAGATAAAAAAATTGTCGTTTAATGTAAGTGTTCCTCCTAGCTAAAATACTCAATTCTTTGGACTGGAACCTCAG
The DNA here is from genome assembly GCA_018251915.1 of Urbanus proteus proteus. NCBI lineage: Eukaryota > Metazoa > Arthropoda > Insecta > Lepidoptera > Hesperiidae > Urbanus > Urbanus proteus. Next base: position 7,497 of record DWPV01003948.1, read on the forward strand.
GTAAAATTCCTAGACAAGTAAAAATCCTATTCTCTAGACATCGGCTACAGATGTCTAAGGATGTCCTACATACTCATTAGGGGCTTCTAATAAATAGTGAATTATAAAAATATAAATTAATGATCGTGGTCCCCATAAATGCAACTGCGTCGAAATATCGGCAATTAAGAAAATTAAAGCCGCGTATCGTGAGTACCCGTTACATAATGTATTGTTATTTTGTTGTATTTATCAAAAGTTAAAATATTTCAATAATTTCTTACGGAACCCTAAGAACTTGCTTGCCTCGTACGCAATTAATGTTGCCATTAACTGGTTTTGGACATTGGAACTGGACAATTCTTAGAAGGCGCTTAGCTGTCAGATGAAGCGTAGATTAAAATAATATTTCCTTCAACTGTTACGTCATCTCGCCATTTGACAACAGGATGTTAAGCTAACATTCCTTTATTGTTTCTAATAGTGTTAATTTTGATTTTCGTTTTATATTATTTGATAATTTTAAAGAATTATCCTTGTATAATTTCCTGGCTATACTTATTAGGATTATGAAGTAAACTCCAGGCATTTTTTTCCTGACTAAAGTTATGGCAAGAGCAGTGTGTTACGGAAAAGTTTTCAGCCAATATTTTAAGCCACGGAAAATCAAGAAATAATAAAAAATTAACACTGAACGAATGAATAAATTTATTGAAAAAATAAGACAATTATGGGCATTGCATTTTATATTTTTTTACTCATGCAGTACAGTTCCGCAGTGACAATGCGCAAAAAAGTCCTAAAAGATCCCTCTATGTGCAATTTTCCACATGTTCGATGAAAGAGGCTGAAAGGTCCTAATTCTACTTACGCATAAACACTGAAGGGTTAACAGTCTGCTGCGTTGCGTGGGGTGCAAAAGTCCCGTATGGGGCTCAAATAAAACGTAAACATAAAAGAAAGAAAGAAAAACGACATTCCACACTGAGTGAACTTGACGCGTTGTTTTGAACATTCTAGCTTTTTAGAAATGATTTAATGGCGGTGATTTTCATAAACGTTGTTGAAACACGAAGTATTTGAAAATTTTAAGTATGTATACTTATAAAATGCAGAGACAAAGATGAAAGTGTATATATTTGTTATTTGGAGCATATATTTCTTCCTGTAAAGTTGGTATTTAAACAATATTTACGAAGATTGTCCTCTCGTCGTTCAATTATAAATATTTGGGTCACAAAAATTCTACGAAACTTTAATTGTATGCCTAAGCAAATTTAGTGTTTTTTGTTTTGACATATATAACCCTTAAAAAAAATCATATTATTGTGTAGTATAGTAACTGGAAATAATTTTGAAATGACTTGAAATTTGAAAGTAGGACTTAGGAGTTACTTTCTGTATTTTTGTGTAAATTAAATTATGTCCTAAATCTATGCCATTTTTTGGACATACGCCTACTACTTCTACAGATTCAGTTCGTATATTAATCTCTTGTACGATGACTTGAAGATACGACTACCATAATAACAACCGTATGTAGTTCAGTAGTTAATAAATAAGTCATAGAGAGTACTCTACCCGGCATTTATAAACAGCTTTATAAATCAGTGTCTACTAGACGATATCGACCAGTGCCCCATCAAGTTGATAAATGCATGTAACGCGAGCCCCTTACATCCCATAGCTAAAGGCTATGGAGAATAAGGGCGTATGCACATGATGGTTTTTTATCTATGTAGTCGTACATAATATTTTGCACGCTCAGTTTTCAGCACAACAATCAAACTAACGGCCATTTATACTGACGAGTAATTTAACATACGAGCAAAAAATATTTAGTTCAGGATTTTAAGAGCCTGATTCATTATTAGCTGATTTTCGTTATAAATTCGCTGAACAATCGATCATCTTTAAAATTAATTGTATAGATAATATGAAAAATAAAAATAAAACTTATAAAATACATACAGATTTCTAATATAAGAGTAGGTAAAGTGCCTCAGTGCTTTCTGCCTCATTTTTTTTCGTAAACGTAGGTATATTATACGGCTAACTCCACACGTGTGTGAACACCCTAAACTAATGCAGTCAGTAGCACTTTTAACTGTGTATCATATAGATAATTTATCATAGTTTATCTTGTGATTTCTTTGACGAGAACGCATTTCGGTTAATGTTGGTGGTTGCCGGTAATAAATTGTATTTTGGCTGCTATTTTTTTGGACAAAGATCTCTGAATGTGCGTTCTTCATAATAGATACATAGTGTGAAGAAAAAATTGCAATCTTGTACAGAATTTACGATAAAAATAATAACTCTTAAAATTAAATAACCCATTAAAGAATTTAGATTTAGTTCATCTAAGTCATATTCGGAACTCCAAAATTGCAGGTGCACAACGGTGTTATTCAAAATTTTAAATATTTAAGTACTACATTATCTGTTAGTTACTCGGAGTTATTATGTTGATTTTTTTTTATATTATGTGTAAATAATATTAAAATCAATTTAATGTACTATTATTTCATTGACAATAAAAACATTTAAAAATTTCGTATTTCACGTATTTTTTAGGATAAGTCCCTACTTCTAGCATAATGAAAACTATACTTCTCCTAATATCACTTATTCTCTAGAAATTGATGTATTATGCCAGGTTAATATTCCCAACTGACACCCAGTTAATAACAATCGTCCGATAAATTTTATCCTTGATCAAAATCCAATATTCGGAATTGGGTACTTATTCGGGATATCTCCAATAACGTCAATTGTGCGACGGGGAATGCAAATAACTCCGTGTCCGGCGGACTCGAGATACCGGAATTAGCTTCGGGTGAAACGACTGATATTGTGCTCGAAATTTGTTTATATAAAATAATATGAAATTTGCTGTCGCATGCGAAAAATTCAAAATTGTAGTGGTTAAAAATAATTTAAACATTTTAAAAGTGGTAGGTTAGGTTAGGTTAGGTTAGAATCTTCCAAGGTTCGAGTCTGGTGGCACAACCGCCACTTCTATTCCTGTCTAATACCAACAATGTTAAGAGTGTGTTAAGTTAGACATAATTATGCGAGGTGTTTTTATCTTAGTCCTCAGGGCTTGCAACACAATCGTGTCCAACTTCGGGAAGACGTTGATTTCAGTTCAGATAGAGTATTCTATTTTACTATTGTACTTAGATGTTTATTGTTTATTAAGTAGAATTAGAGCAGTAATAGCCTAATGGTTGAAACTTGTATTCTCAATCAAGGGGTCCGAGGTTCAAATCTTGGGCACGCACCTCTGACTTATGTGCGTATTAAAAATTAATTATCACTTGCTTTACGGTGAAGGAAAACATCGTGAGGAAACCTGCACATAAGAGAGTTCTTAAAAAAAAAGTTCTCAAAGGTGTGTGAAGTCTACCAATTCTCACTTGGCCAGCGCGGTGGACTAAGGCCTAAATGCCTCTCACTATGAGGGGAGACCCGTGCCCAGCAGTGGGAAGATAATGGGTTGATGATGATGATGATGCTCGGATGCTACTTCCGTCTTATAAACCACTAAAAGTTCTCAAGCGCTACAATGTGACAAATGTCAGGTGGACTCCATGATTAGTTGCTACTAGTCATTTATAGAACGCGAATGAACTTGCAAGTGGGTACTGTTGAGGACTAAAAGAAAAAACCAGATAAGATTGTATAACGCTGTTGTCACTTAAGGGCTGCTGTGTTTCGGTTCGAAGGGTGTGGTTACGCCTTAGACCCTCAGCTATCTTCCAGTGAACGTCCCGTCAAAATCGGTCCAGACGTTTAGAAGATTACCTCAGCCAGACAGGCAGACAAAAAAAAATGCATTTTTGTTATAGGTATCGTGTATGCTTTCATATGCATTGAGTAAAAAGTTGTTAGTTTGAAATCACAAACAGACTCTTCAATTTTATTTATTTGTATAGATTGATCACAGATGTGGTATACAGACCTTAGGTGGCAGGGTTCACTTCGTTCTCTGCTTCCATAAGCCTGGATATAGGTATTTAATATTGCTTACATTGATACGTATCACTGGATAAAAAAATAAGACACGTGTGAGACAGCTATGATATGATAATTGTTTTTACAAGTTTTAACTGATCTGTATGAATTCGATAGTATCTGAGGATAATAGATTTTTTATCGACGTTATCTTTTATCTTAATAAAACTATAATTGAGTGACAGGTAACGCACGGTTTAAACCGGTCTAGAAATATGATGCTTTCAGATTTTCCTTATAATTATTTAAGAAATTATTTTTGAAGTACGTCTTGTGAGGGAATGAAAGTTAGGTATTTTTATAACCAATTTATCAACCCCTAGCTAAAATCCGACACAGTTACGTTGGTACGTTTGAGTATTAAGCCGGAACGCCTCGGATAAGTATGTTTCCCTTACCACCTTCAAGAACACAACGCATTTAACTCTGTTGTAACAAGAAAAAATATCAATATTCTCGCTTAAAAGTATATAGCAACGCTATGTTTTTATTTGAACAATGTTGCAGTAGAAGATTGTAGTACCCTTTATAATTTGAGACTAAACCTATTTGTGTTGCGTTCTAGTTTGATGACCGTGGTAAGGAAACTTATTTACTTGTGGCGTTCCAACTTAACCCTCAGAAATTGCTACACATAGATGTGTAGCAACAACCGCAGGTAGGACTCTAATCTAGTATTGATTACAATTTTCCATGGAGTGCAGTGGCCACTTACCAAGTGGACTGTATGCTCGATTGCTACGTCTACAATAAAAAACATATGTTACTGATTTTGTTCTATTTCGCCACATAGTATCAAACAAAGTGGCTTTCCGCTGTCTGTCCTTATGTATGCTTAGATCTTTAAAACTACGCAATGGATTTTGATGCGTTTTTTAATAGATAGAGCAATCCAAGAAGAATTTTAACATGTAACTTAACGCTTACAAAGACGCAGGCAAATGATATCTACAATAAAAAATAAACATGTTTTGTTTAACGGACTTAGTTCTATTTCTAGTTAGATTCAAGTAGTGGGTGGCTATTTACCATAAGATGGACTACACTCATGATTAACATGTTAAAATATGTTCGTAATATAATACGACATACGAGTTTGATATGTTATGATAATAGATTTTTTATCGGCACGTCAATCAGTGGGCGTCGCTAATGTAACAGAACAGAACGAAAATATAATGGAAATATTACGCATACGCTTTTTAAAAAGACCTCCAACGATTGTTTTTTAGCTAAACTAGTAAATATGCCTAGTAGGTAAATAATTAAGCTTTCTACACTCAGAACCCGACACTACATTTTATATGTGACATAGTTGCCATGCACACACAAAAATCAATACACAAACACCCACATTCAGAACGGAGATCTTAATTCATCTTTCAGATTAAGTCTGACAAAGTATCGAACCCGGGACCCTGCGTGTCAGTCCATGTGTATGGTGATCGCTCTACCATATTCATAAAATTTAGTTCCATAAACCAATAGATACTACATCACTGCATAGTATAAAACACAGTAGCTTTCCTCTGTCTGTCCCTATGTATGCTTAGATCAGACTACGCAACGGATTTTGTGCGATTATTTTAATGGATAGAGTAAATACTTGAATTCAAGAGGAAGGTTATAGATAGATAGTTACGACTCGGATAAATATCTCATCCTTATCACACCCATCAAACCAGAAACAACGCGTTAACACTGCTATTATTAGACAGATATAAATGCGATGATGCCCCGAGTCGAATCTACCATCGTCTTTCTAGAAGGTAATGGCAATAACAATGAAAATGACTAATGACAGATATGATAAACCAAACTATTGATGTACATACATAGAGTTGTTATACTTAGATTAGAAGAGGCATACGCATAGGCCTGTCAGTGCGAGTGTCCAACAAAATGAGCCCTTTCCTTTAGTTTGACAGATATAGTTAGTTTCCAGAAATTTATTCTTATAAGCAACACTATCAGATGGCGCGATAGTACAGGGTGTGATTTTTTTTCAAAATGAACTCGTTCAATTCCTGCCTAGGCAGAGTTTTTTTTGAAAACCTAATTATGCAGTTTTAGTTTTCATCAAAATCGGCCTCGTAAGTTCTTTCAGCATTTTTCGCTAATCCTTATAGTTTCGGATTTCCTCATCCATGCACACTTGAAAAATTCACCCTGTATATTACTAATGTTTATTTTCTCCTTCAATGTATCATGTACAAAAATCTGTAAATAATAATAATAAATAAATAACTGTCTCCTTTACTACAATCCACTACACACACTACGCGCTACACTGCTGTTATAACAGAAATAGGTGTCAGTGTAATGAAATGAAATGAAATTGAAATTAATGAAATGAAATGAAATTATTTTTATTGCACTAATGTAGTATACAAAGATGTTACAGTAAGTCAAGTTCATACATTCTACCATAACAATGGTGTGCAATCATATCAATTATAAAAATAACAATATTAATAAACTGTAATCATATATTAAAAAAAAATTTAGAACATATTAAAGATTAAATTAAATTATCATAAATATATATCATCATCATTTAGTTATAACATTATCAATCATTATTATTCTGTATGTCGGAAATATTCATTTATGTCATAAAAGCAGTGTTGCATAAGCCATTCTGTATTTTTTTTGTTTAAAAATATTAAATGTAATGTAGTCTTGTGTAGTCGAACCACGAGGGTTCTCGGAAAGTTTCACAGTGTGACACTCACCCAGAGCCGGATTAACCCTGTAAGAGGCCCTAGGCACTGTAGGCAGGTCGATACTCAGGGCCCTTTGCCTTTTTAACCGACTTCAAAAATGGAGGAGTTTCTTAATTCAGCCGTAT
>DWPV01003949.1:0-14345 GCA_018251915.1 Urbanus proteus proteus
GTGGTAGAACTCTATGTAGTTCGACTCCGGCGGCACAACCGCAACACCCATTTCTGCCTTATAACAACAGTGTTAAAACACTGCTGCGTTCTGGTCTGATAAGGGAGACATCTATCGAAGGCGTTCCAACTCAGTCCTCAAGGGTAGCAACGCATCTGTGGTCAACCTTAGGTTGTTAACCTGTGGTAACCTTTGATTTTATCTGAGGAGTTGATTACAAATGTCCACACCATCGGGTAGATTCCACGCTACTTAGCGGTATTAATGCTAAAAAGAAGAACGAGTCATTTCCAGTAGATTTCCGTAACAAACTTCCTAGAACAGATAAGACTCGACTAAGCGTTACATCTGAATCACGAGGGATTGCATTTCCATCGCATAGTTTCTTACTCAATCGGATAATGCATGTGTCATTAGATTAGTTTACTCTTTGTTCTTTGAATACTTGTACACATTAAGATATTTTTTTTATATTTGAGATAAAGCTTTGTGAAGGTAGATGGATGGATAATAATCCTTACCTTTAGTGCAAACAATACTGATCGAATTTGTATATTCTAAAAATCAAATTATACAATAAATACACGAGGACAAAACTGCGTGTGGAAGAACTATATATATTAGAAGTATCTATATGGATTAGCATTATCTATTTACGTAAGTCAGTACTTAGCATTAAAGATACCAATAGTAAAGAACATATGCGAGTTACTTATCTAATACCCATTACCCAATATACCTGAGTATAATATTAGCTAAGTCAAGGTTCAACCTAACTCTATTACTCCCACTGTCATCAGCATATCTATAAAAATAAATAAAATTGTCTGTGATAAAAAAGTGTCTGTTTGTAACTTCAGATTAACAACTTTTTTACTCAATGCATATGAAAGTGTACACGATATCTATAACAAATCTATAATTTAAAAAGATGTCTGTTTATTTGGCTGAAATAATCTTCTAAACGGCTGGACAGATATTAACGGGACTTTTACTGGAAGATAGCAGAAGGTATAAGGCGTAACATAAGCTACTTTAATTTTCGTAAAACCCAATAGCGCGCGGTCCACACTTAAGCGCGCCTTGTCGCGGGAGCGCTGGGTATCACTTAGGTTTAAATAATGCCCTTTTATTTCTTCAACGCGGGTGAAACCGCGGGGATCAACTAGTACAATTATAAAGTACTTGCTGGTACATTAATCTCGTCTTACAACCGCTGTACGGCTTCGCATAATCCCCGAGTACCAACATCTTCGTGAAACCCAACCTTGGCTCGACCACACGATAATTAGGAACATGAGACTCTGGGAATATGTTCTTACATAGAAAGTAAGACCAGCCTTTAATACTCCGAAGCTTTCCACTGACACAACACTTATATCAATATATGTGAAATTTTAAGGACCTATCATTTTTACGTTTTTTACATTTTTATTATTTGGGTACATTTTTTTTAAATTATTAATCCATTTTTATTAGTATTTTAGAATCCTTCGTGGTTCGTCGCATATAGTATGGCAACACCGAAACATACCTGATTTTTTATGTAGTAAACTCCTCCACAACACCTTGCGAAGTGGCACTAGATTATTATGATAGACTTACAAAAATAATTCTGTAAGAATCCACTTTGAATAAAAGATTTTTGATTTGATTAACTTACGTAAGGATGACACGTACCAAATTATTCCTTAAGAGTAGCTACGTATCTGTGGCCGAGGACTTCCTATTACCGGTTGATAACAGGAGTCCATTAGAGTCAGTGGCTACTTACCATCAGACTGCATACATTAGCAGCTTCAAAAACCAAAAAGACTTATTTTAAAGTATTCCACACTGCATTTTTGCGCAAGTTAACTCATAAATAAGTAGTGGTATCCTCAAAGTTACGGCAATTTTCTTTGTTACCTGCGTTTCTAAGACTTAATGTTATTCTCTTTGTTCAGTCTAAATAGGCTATGAGTCACCCATTTAGATGTCATAAGTTGTGACATTTTGTCTATAACTTATCTTTTATTCTTTGTGACTAAAAATATGAAATTCTCGATATAGGTTTTAGAAAAAGATGTATGAAATAAAAGACAATAATTTAGATCGGTACTTAAAAATATTATATTAATCAGCAATAAACCAGTATTACTTTTTCTTCATTTCATAATCGACATTAATAGTAGCCAGTATTATGGTTAAAGAAATAAATCATAATAACGCTTTCTACACAAATAGGACGTTTGCTGTGTAGTGAGCGTTATGGACACACACAAAGACAATACACAAACACCCAGACCCAGAACAGACATCTAAATTCATTATTTAGATGTCTGTCTGGCCGGGAATCGAACCCGGGACCCATTGTGCGTCAGACCTTTATGGTAACCGATCTGCCACGCGGGTCGTCATTTATTGTTTAGTGTTTGTCTAAGTTTTGCTGGAGAACGAATCCACTGCAAGTCAAACCGATATGGAGACTCCTAAAATGTTTCAACCACGACCGATTTGATTCGGTCGTTCCAATAAGCCTCCGCCACATACATATCCGTAGCTATAAAAGTTGATTGAAATCCGTCATACTATCACTTCGAACGCGTGCATCAGACGTTTTACCGTGTTCGAGGTTAGTTGGGTGCATCGAATGCACATTTCACGTGTCTCGTAATCTCTCGCAGGGTTGACGAAAATACAACTGTACAATAAATCTAATTTTAATAGTTTAATTTTAATAGTAAAAGAAAATTGTTTTCTTTTGGAAAAAATGTTATTTTATTTTTAATTATGATTAATTTTATATTTTTAATGCATCTTTTACTGGTATTCGTATCTAATTTTGTATATTATGTCACTCTTATACACTACGACGAGTTTATTGTTCGATAACAATTAATGAAGTAAACGCGGATCGTTTTTAAACGAATTGAATATCAATTTAAGAAGAGAATTCGGCCAAAATCATTATTTCAGATCCTTTATAATAACAAGCTGTAAAATAAGAAATAAAACATAAAATGAAGATATTAGATAACTTTTTTTATGATTGAAGTTATGTAATAACTTCATTTTATGATGTAGAAGTAATATTAGTATAATATTACAGAAGTAAGAAAGAATTTATCGTTCTTTCACTTCAAAGGTTGAATATAAGTTAAACGTTTGTAAAATTTCGTATAACAGTCTGCGCATACAAATTCGCGGACAGCACCTAGTATCATCATCGTCAACCCATTATTGTCCCACTGCTGGACACGGGTCTCCTCTTAGTGAGAGGTATTTAGGCCTCAGTCCACCGCGCTGGCCAAGTGCGAATTGGTCGAATTCACAGACCTTTGAGAACTTTTTTTAAGAACTCTTAGATGTGCAGCTTTCCTCACGATGTTTTCCTTCACCTTAAAGCAAGTGATAATTAATTTCTAATACGCACATAAATCAGAAGTGCGTGCCCGGGATTTGAACCTAGGACCACTCGATTGAGAAGCCAAGTTTCAACCATTAGGCTATCACTGCTCTGCACCAAGTATACGAGTAACTTAATGTAACCAGCACCACAGCCAGCCCTACGTGCGTGCCGAAAATCTGTCCAAACTGGGTTAACGACAGTCGAGAGTGTGGCGTTCCGATAGCTCTCGGGGAAATGGGTGTTCAGACTGTGCGACTTCCACGCGGACGCTAATCGATGGAAACGTTACACTTGTGTTACACAAGTAATGTAGTTTAATGGTACGGCACAAAGTGATAATAATGATTTTAGGGGTCTTTCTTCTGGTGAACATAGGCGTAGAAATTTCTCCATTAATATTGAAAGTCCCCGCGCCCGGAGAGATCGCAGTGGGTGTTGACGTTGCATAGGATGACGCTACTGCGCATCAACGTGCGGACACAGATGACGTTCAAGACAAGAGAACCACTCCCTCTTTTACCTTGGATGTCGTTGGAGTTCTTAGTTTTGTAATAATTGTTGATTTTTAATCGATTTAACTTGAATAACTTAAACAAATGTATTCATTCCAAATTTCAAACAAGTATATTCCTAAATAAAGAGATAGGGACTTGTAAAAGATTCCATGCTATTTTTCGTTACTTACGAGTACATATTATTACTACTAGTCATTTGACACAGTGGTCATTAAGATAACTAATTACGGATGATGACGCAAATTAACGTCATTCGTGTTATGCTGCCGCTGCCTGTTTGATTTTTTATAAAAAAATGTGGTAGTAATGTTTGCAGCATATCTGATAGTACTTTTACTTAGTAATCTGTAATCAACTTCATTTACGGCTCACTTTGAAGGGTTATTTTAAGAGAGATATACTAATCCTACGGCGTTCCAACTAAGGTGTAGTGTTATCTTATCTGGGGTTGATGACAGATGCTCACGGGCGGCAGTGGCCACTTGCATCTTGCCATCAGGTGGACTTTCATATATGAGGCGTTCATCTGGGTTCTCACACGTAACGCATAACTGTGATTGCCTCCAATGGGATTCTTGCTAAATAAGTGCTACGCCTTGTCAGTAAAAATGCATCTGTGTGTGTGTGTGTGTTTTCATTACTTTTAGAAGGGTTATATTTCTTCTTCTGCGAGTGGCGACCACGTTTGGGCAAAAGGAGCACAGGCCCCGACCACATGGACTGATGACCTGAAGAAGACAGCGGGACACCGTTGGATTCGAAAGGCACAGGACCGGTTGAAGTGGCGCCAATTAGGGCAGGCCTACGTCCAGCAGTGGACCTAAAAGGGCTGATGGATGGATGGATGATATTTTTTCTTCAGCTTAACAACTTAGTATTAATTTCCCAATAGTAGTAGATATACGCTGACGAAACACTATAAGTTGGTACGTAACTCGCTACTTATTGTTCAATATAACTATTGAAATATGATCTCAACAGAACAATAACAGTACCTACATTTTAAAGGGCTCGGTTGTATCCGACAGATGTAACATTGTTCTTGTTAGAACAATCGGAACATTCAGCTAGATCCTTCATGGAAACCTTATAAATATGACATATTGATACTGACTTGTATTACTTTAGAGATTTAGTATTTTAAAGGTTTTTTTAGATCGAAAGAAATGGCAGAATACTTTGAGACTTATATATCATATACTATCGAGAGATAGACTGAGATATCATCGCCACTCTTATTTCTTTCTAATACCAATATAGTTAAAATTTAAATTGCATTCTGGTTTAAAGAACGTAGTAACGGAGACGGTTATTCGATTGGGGCTAAGAGTATAGAAAGCGTCTTTAATAAATAACATTTTCTTTTGTGATGGTAATGCACTTATACTACTTTTCACAAAAAAATATTCATACATTGTCAAAATAAACTTATTATTCTATTTTTGGTACTTTAAAAAAAAACATACTCTAAAGTTTAGAGGTTGCTCATTAAAACACCCAACCGACAACCCTAATTAAGAGCATCGCAAACAAAAACAAATTAAAACCGACCGCACAATATTACGCGGAGCTCTAAATATAATGCAGCTGGGATATTACTCGGAACACTATATATAGGAAAATGTACTCATTAATTATATTTTTTAATATACATATAATATTTAAATATAATATACAACTATTTATTACTCTATTGCGTCAGAAGGAGGGTAACGTTTTTTGAGCGCATGTGTATGTAGGTATCTATGTATGTCCATTTCTTTAGCACGCCCTACAGCCCAAACAGTTTGACGGATTTGAATATATGAGGTGTCGTTGGATTCGTCTGAATTGTCATAGTGACATAGGCCACATAATTTTTAAATATAGTGCCTGAAAACCGAAAAAGAATGTTTTAAGCAGTATCCCGACTGCTTAAAATGTTTTGTTTTTTTTTTTTTTAATAATATTACTAGTAATATATGTTGTGGAAACGAATATGCATTCCATCTAAAAGTGATCATTTCACCCAAGACATCTGTAATCAACCGTAGATAAGTTTAGACAGACGTGTAGCCTACTCCTGAGGCCTAAGTTGGAACGCCTTGGATAATTGCGTTTCCTTTACCACACCCTTCAAACCAGAACACAGCAGCTCTTAACACTGCCGTTATTAGGCATAAACAGGCATAGCGGTAGAGTCACGGAAGATATCAACTAAAATAAATATATAACATATGTTATGAAAATGTATTCATTAATAACAATTAATCATCATTTATAGTATAAACATTGTGGAAGATCACGTAGAAACCTGTTCTATTAATACGGTATTCATTAAACTGTATATTTTTCCTTTGATGTTTTAATTACATCCTTTAGTCTAGAATCAATATTAAACAAACTATTGGTAATAAATATTCATTGTACACTCAAAGCCCCACACTAGGATTTTCTCCTATGTCGTAAATACCATGGACACACAAACACAAATACACAAACACCCAGACCCAGATCAGAAATCTAACTCCATAATTCAGATATTTGTCTGTCCGGGAATCGAACCCAGAATTCATTTATATTTTTGTTCTGGGTCTGGGTGTTTGTGTATGTTTGTGGCCATGGTACCCACGACACAGGAAAAAAAACCTAATGTGGGGCTAGGAGTATAGAAAACGTAAAAAATAATAATAATTGCGCGTCAGGCCGATATGGTGACACTAGTAAATATTTTTTTATACCCATGTACCCAAATCTTGTAGATCGTAGGTACTAGGTACACATAACGCGGTATAATTACTAATTCATCGTGTGAAGCGGGTCGTTATCCCTTACTCTATCATTAATAGCCGAAATTGTTTATATACCAATTGGCACGTTTCGTCCTAACGACCTATACAAGACCCTCGTAGGTTTAATGTTCGGTCTATAAAGGAATATGGTCTATAATTACCTTATCTCTGTGTGAGTGCCGGTGGTGTGTGACGGGTGGCGGGTGCTGAGGCGGCGGTGGTGGGTTCTGGCCGGTGACCACCACCGGCAACCCGTCAACGATCGTGACCATCACGCGTTTATCGGCGCTACGCCGCCGCTCCGCCGAATTCCGCCGTCGCCTCTGCTCATCGGCCACCGGTCTCGAGAAGACCGTCCGGCGGTCGAAGTTCCTCGGATCGGCTTGGTTCTCTGCCGCCCTGGTGGCCGGCGTGTGGCTCTTCGACCGCTTGAGCAGTCTCATCACGTGGGACTTCAAGGCGTCCGGTTTGCTGACCGGCGGCGGCTCCGGCTTGTGTTTGTACGACTGGGAGTGCGCATGGTGGCGCTGGACGGACACCCCATGCCCCATACCCGGCGGGACCACGTTCGAGAGACTCTTGACTGCGTACGCAGCGTCTACCTTGTTGCCGGCGACGCACGACACTTCGTACATCCCGATGTCGGGGTGAACTCACTTCTGGTATCGCTTATTTCACACACTGGCCATATTTTTCGTATCAAATCCGTTGTGCACTGCAATCCTTTGAACACTTCACTTCTCTACCTTCGTCGCATTATTCGCACAATGGTGTTTTACGCGGAATCAACTGTAACACTGTATGTAAACTGTCACTTAATCGTACTTACATTTGCCTTCAGCGTTCACTGGCGTTGAAACGCACGTGATCGCAAAAACTACACGATAAGTCGGACCGGATGTTTAGGGGGAAAACTACAACGCATTATACGCGAGGAGAAAAAAAAACGCGTTATTTATTAATACGATATATAACTCCTGCCTTATTTCACGTCGGTCAACACACGTGCGACTCCTACGAGCGTCGGTCGCGAACTGAGACGAACGCGAGCGTCAAGTCAATCGGATGATAGTCGGAGATGATAACAGCGGATGCGTACCGTGTGTGCGTGTTAGTGTAGATATATATGTATGTTTATATGTGTGTGTGTGTGTGTGTGATGGGGCGCGTCGTAATCCGCGAAAAGGTCAATGTTTCGGTGAAGTCATCGGGCCAATTGATGTAATTGGAGTACGAATGGAGTGGTGCTCGTTCGTCGTGCCACTGTTCTAATGCGAATTTGACGTATTCAATATACCTTATCGGTGTTTGAGAAGCTATGTTTATAAACATGTAGGAATCACGCAACCTTGTATATGTCTTAGATCAATCTAGTTTCGATGTTAAGCCATATCAAAGTTTCCCTTTTAGAGTAATAAATTTATTAATTATTTATTTTTTATTTATCAGTAATAGATATATAAATTATATATTATCGTCAATATTGTTACTAATAATAGTAACAGTAGTATAGTATCTACACATAATGTATTTGTAAAATATCGAAATTAGCCTAAATATGTATTTTAGCTCAGACAGATGGTGAGTAAAATTGGATAAGCTTTTTAAAAATGTAAAATTGTAAAATGACTTATTTAATGACAAGTAATATATGACTCACTGTTGGGCAAGAATATCTCTCTACAACTTTTAGAGCTTACTGTATAATCCAGATTAAATTTAATTCATCTTATGTAACATTGACAAATCCTAGCGTGCATTGTTTACTCTGCGATGAATTTGCAATTTACAACCCGATTCCCAAATCCTCTCCCGAATACACTGTTATTACGGGTCAAACACACCTCGGGGGTAGAATAGCTGTCTTAAGGGATCACTTTCGTTGGAATGCAAGCGAATTCCACCCTTTACGAATCCCGAATCCTCTTGGAATCTTCTTTATGAATGCGATAACATAGCCGGTGTTGTGATTCAAAGATAATGTTTGCGGAGCAATAAACTATACTCTACTTAGAGTACTTACTCTGTAATTACTCTAAGAAGTACTTTGTACTTACAAAGCCTAGTTTGATATACTCAGTGAAATGGGTATCATATATCGTAATTTCAAAAAAAAAAGGAAATTGCTTTATTAAGGAAATAAGGTAGATTCTTTTGAAGTTCGACTCCGGCCGCACCACTGCCTCACCTTTTTCTATCTATATATAAAAGTAGCGTTAAGCGCTTCTGTGTTCTCGTCCAAATAAACATTACTTTACCTTTACCTTTAGAAAAGGTTTAAAAAGGAAAATATATTTGTTGATATTAATAAAGACTCGTCTATATACACGGGGAAGCTTCGCAAAGGCGCTTCATAACGCACTTAGCTCGTACCGCACGTAGATAATGTTTACTTCGAATATTTCTCGGGTAAACTGCGTCAAAAGAATCGCTTATATCGCAGAGCTCATAATCTCTAGTATGACATAAAAATGTATTTATAATCCCGGGAAGGATGCAAATACCGGGAAACGCGCAGTGGGTCAAAGGGAGCAAAGAAACCGCATTATCTTAAGCGTTCCTCCGTATCCCGTAGGAATTTTAAACGAATACCTCCCTTCACGCGTTCGTCGGAATTTCCTTTGCTCATGCATGATATTCGCTTTCGTTTTGCAATTTTATGACGCGCATCTTCTTAATCTTTACATAGTATAAAACAATATCTATTTCGCCTGTCTGTCCTTCAGGCCAGGCTTAATTACACTTAACCCTATTTAGCGTTTTGTTCTAAATCTAAGGTTGTTCTGAAGGAAGTAATACGAGGGACGTCCTAACTTATACCTCTAAGGTAGTAATGAAAAATACGGTATTTTGATAATCGCCTCAAATGTCGCTCAAGACATAATATTTTAAGCTGGAAATACGAGAAGACGTCGTCGTAAAATCGTAACTATATTGTTCACGCCAGAGTTAAACGTATCTCTCAGGGATGTTATGGAGCTCCGTAACCGTTACCGAAACTATCGGATATCCGAAATAAAAAAGTATCCGAAACCGTAACGGAATCCGATATAAAAGTTTCGAATAATTTCGGATAGATAAACTCCGCTTAAATAAGTATGTCATATGTATATAATGACCGAATTTCATCCGACCGAATCGACATAGTAACTGTGTATCCTTAATTACAAATCATTTCTTCATTGTACAAACTTTATTTTTCTTTTACTACTACTTGAAAATCCGTATCCGTAACCGAAACTATCGGATAATCCGAAATAATTTCATATCCGTAACCAAATCCGAAACCGGAATATATGTTTTCTCATAACCGTATCCGAATCCAGATCCGAAATTAAATATCCATATCATCCCTAGTATCTCTCTACTACTACCTCTATTTATTATCAAAATCACACGACCATAAAACCAACTAAAAATAAGCATCTTTCTCTAACTCTCAGCAATTTTAACCGAACCTCACCCACCTTCCTTTGTGAGCGCTAACTTTTCGAGTAGTTACGTCGCGTGGATAGGTACTATAGCGCACATTTTTAAGGCAATAAACTCGGTCCCACCCAAGTAAATAGGTCACACACCTATTCATACGGCACACACAAAGAAATGGCCACTTCCTACATGTTGAGTGACTCAACGTTTAATGGAAGTGGGTAATTGAAGTTGCAGTCGTCTGAAGTAAGCTTTAAGCTACACAAAGATTAGGATTGAAGATTAGATTTAAAAAAAAAGATTTTATTCGGTAAAAATCATGTTTGTCTGTGACTATAAGCGGAGCAATTACCGTACAAGTGGAAAATGCAGAAGGTCCCGATTCGATCCAAGGCTAGGCAAATATTCTTAACGAAGAGTTTATATACATACTAGCTTTTGCCCGCGGTAAATTACATATAAACCTTTCTGTTCAATCATTCTATCTATTAAAAAAACCGCATCAAAATCCGTTGGGTAGTTTTAAAGATTTAAGCATACATAGGGATATAGGGAGTTAGGGACAGAGAAAGCGACTTTGTTTTATACTTTGTGTATACATTTTAGTGTATCTCTTCACGACATATGAATCCTTCTATCGAGCTAAGAGTAGGTACATAAAACAAAGTTTTAGGAATAATATCAAAACTAAACACGACAATTTTGTTCGTGTGGAAGTTCAAACGGAAGTCGAATGTTTCTGAAAGTGCACACGAGCGCAGAGCGGAAGCAATCGTAACATGAAACTAATTTGTAACACGTACAATTTGTAACAATTACAATTTGTTACAATTATACAATACTGTCCCAAATCCGAACCCGCGAATCGTTCGTGATAGGCAAAGATAAAGCTTTGCTCGCGACAGTCTGTTCGTCTCAGCTCAGTCGAAACTATTTTTTATAGTATGGAAGTAGCAAACTAGCATGCAGTCCACCTGATGGTAAGTGACCACTGTTGCCCGTAGACACCTATGATCAAGCCTAGATAAGATAACAATTCTACCTGAGGTCGACCACAAATGCGTTGCTACCCCTGAGGATTAAAATGGTAAGTTGTGTTATGTCATAATATCTAATCTGATAACCTGTTTTTTTTCCATAAAATGAACTAGAGAGATTACTAGGTAAGTGGTCATTGCCGCCCATAGACTACAGCTTCATATATAACAGGAATTTCATGTACAGTTAATTGGTGCTACTCCCGAGTACTAAGATACTCGCCAGATTGTATATGAGCCGCCACCACACCCTTCCAACGAAACACAAGAACTGCTTCGCGCTAAAATTGCCTATGTTACGCCTTAGACCTTTAACTATCTTCCAGTGTAAGTCCCGTCAAAATCGGTCCAGCCGTTTTTAAGATACCTCAACCAAACAGACAGACAGTTTTTTTTTTTCAATTGCTTTTTCGTTATTGGTATCGTGTATAGTTACTTTCATATGCATATACCTACATCGTATGCATAATTATGTTATTATGAAATCACAAACAGACACTTCACTTTTATTTATTTGTATAGATTGAACGAATATTGTAATTACATATAATAATTATTGACTAATGAATGACAAAACTGTCAGGAAACATTGCCGTGGGAGTAACGTGTCCATTAGACCGGTGGTTATATAAATACATTTCGCAAGTTTGTACTGCAACTGTGTTAGATAGTGTGAACAAACTGCATATTGAGTATATGCATATCTACATATTAATATAACTAGTATTTATAAAAAGAACTAGCTTATGCCCGCGGCTTCGCACGCATTAAATTACATATAAACCTTATAAAACTGCATCAAAATCCGTCGCGCATTTTTAAAGATTTAGGTACGCATTATTAGAATTATAGGGACATAGAAAGCGACTTAATTTTATACTATGTAGTAATGATACACTATATAAGGATTTTCATAGTTTCACCTAACGACAAGGCAGACGAGCTACCTGATGGTAAGTAGTCACAGTCGCCTATGAACATTTGAAATACCAAAGGAGTCGCCAATGCATCACCGACTTTAAAGAACTCTTTTTGCACATTTAAGGAGTTGCATGTCGTAGCGTTCCGGGAATACCTCGGGAGGATTTCTATTCGCCTCTCGCTCATTCTATATAATGTATGAGCGAGACAAAAAAGAAGTTTGGAAGACATTTTTTATTGAGACAACATACCTACGAGTGGATAATACCACCCACAACAAAAATATTATACCGATTATGAGATCATTAAGTCTTTTGTTTTTCTTAACATGCTTAAATCAACTTTGAAACGAGTTTTTGTGAATGAAATATAAAAATATATTTAGAGGAAAATTTACGATGTTATTGTTTCATAGTTTACATAAAATAGATGAAAAAGTATTTTTAATAACTACTTTATTATTCTATGTCTTCGCCAACCATTCACTGAAGAAAAGGCAGTTGATATATAAAACAATAAATATATAGGTACATTTTTTTCTGCCTGTATAAAAATATTGGAGCTCTACCAGATACCATAATAATATGTCTACAACATATGGTTTGCTAACCCTGAGGAACATTACCACACCCTTGAAACCAGAACAAAGCAGCGCGTAACACTGCTGTTATGAGGCAGAAAAAAGTGTGACAGTGGTGCCTTTACAGTTAAACCACTGCTAAGTCTACCACATACAAAACGTGATGACCAGGAGAACAGAATCTAATAAGAAGTTAAAAATCCCTTAGAACAATACTACATTCAAAACGAAATGACCAGGAGAGCAGAATCCGATAAGAGTTCGTTATAAATCCCTTACAACAATACGAGTACTGTTCGCGTCAAACAAACATGAAGGGTCGGCGTTAATCATTCCTGTTAGACGTCATTAAAGTTCGCGAAGGTACTAATCATAATAATAAACTATTCTATTGCCCTACGGTACAAGGCGATAATTCAAACCTTATATGTATAAGCGTAGAGGCGGAATTTCTGTAGCAATTCTATTGGGTCATTGTTTGAATAGAGTCGAATTTGAAATTAGTAGAGTCAGCGCGATAGTTGAATTCAGTTCAATTTGCCGTTGATGACGTCATCCATTTTTAGGTACTATTCTCACTCGCGTCACCAATTCCCTTTTTTTATTTCGTCATTAGTTTAAAAATCTCACCTAACTTTTATCACAAAATGGTCAATAAATAAGGTCTATTCCAAAACAAAAAAACGCAGTAAAACACTGCAGTTGAACTCATTCGAATTTAAATCCGAAATACACCGAATCCGAGAGTAAAAACTATTTTAAAACTGAAAATGCTGTCTACACTCATAAGCCCCAGACCAGGTCTTTCTACTCTGTCGTGGTTACCATGGCCGCACATACAAAATTACATAAACACCCAGACCCAGAACAGACATTCAAATTAATCGTATAGATATCTGTGTGGTTGGAGATAGAACCCGGGACCAAACCGCTATAGTCAGGAAGTATTCTCTGCCACCACATGATTAAGCACCTTTCTTAATGGTTCGTATGTCTAGCTGAAAGCTAGACTTTTTACAATGACTAATACTGACCTAGTATTGCGCTTACGAAACACAAAGCGAAGTAACATGTACCTACATACTCGTATTATGAAACATATTAATACTGATATGCTAACAGACGTGACTATGTGTAAATATGAACGAAAGTACATAAAATCTATTGACAATGGTTAAAATTAATTAACATTTGTAATTAACCAATACTGCTGTCACAGCCACACGATCTACGCTCAATAGGCGATTGTTTAATATAGATACTTTAATTGTAGTAGCGTTACTATGCGTGACTTTACATTGCTAGAACGCAATAGGTAATTATCTTTTAGATATTAAAAATATACGTGTATGGTGATTGCCTCGCCAAGTGGGGTATCAAAGTTTATTATGACTTTATAATAACGAAGAAGCAAACGAGAATGTAGTCCACCCAATGGTTAAGTTGCCCCTGCTACCTAGGGACATCTGTGATCAACGCCAGATAAGATAAAGGTCGACAACTGCCGCTAACGCTGAGGACGCTGAAATGACTCGGTTAAGTACTCTCTTACACATTTTAAACCCGTAAACTGAAACGTTTTACAGCTATTATCAGAAAGAAACAGGTATAGAGGTGATTACTCCGGAGTCTTACCACATAGACTTCTAACTACCTCTACGAACGTCCTCTCTCGTTACATCGTCGTATCGTCAACTCATT
>DWPV01003950.1:0-14343 GCA_018251915.1 Urbanus proteus proteus
ATTTACATTTGCCCACTTGTAGATTCTCTCTAAATCTGAGTTTAGTTTTTCCACTGCTGCCTTGGTCTCGAATGGCTTAAAAGAAATGTACAGCTGTAAGTCATCTGCATATAAATGATACTTGCAGTGTTTTATGTTTTTCACGACGTCCGCGCTATACAAAATGAATAACAAAGGCCCTAAGATTGAACCCTGAGCTACTCCTCTTGTGATTGCGCTGCTAGACGAGTAATGTTTTGAAGTGCTGCTATCCTGCTCCAAAACCACACACTGCATCCGGTACCGAAAATAACTGTCAAACCAGTTTACTGCATCAGGGGATAGGCCGTAATAGGACAACTTGGATAGCAGCAACGGGATATTTATGCAGTCGAAGGCGCGTGTAAAATCTAGCAAAACCAGAATGCTTACTTCCCCCGTGGCTTGAGCAGTCAGTAAATCATCCACAACATTAACTAAAGCAGTGGTAGTACTCCTTTTATGTCTGAAACCTGACTGAGTGCAAGGCAAAACGTCATTAGATTCTAGGAAACTCTTGAGTTGATTACATGCAATTTTTTCTAATATTTTAGAAGCACATGGTAATATGCTAATGGGTCGCAAATCCTTAAATTCAGTGGGGTTATCCGTCTTCGCTAAAGGTTTGACTAAGGCTTGCTGCCATAGATCCGGAAAGGTGCTGGTGTTGATGGACGTATTTACAATTTTTGTTAGAAAACCGAGTGTTTCTGGTAATGTCAACAACAACATTTCAAGCGACACGCCGTCAATACCTACTGCGTTGGAATGCAATGATTTTATGACTTTAGCCACTTCAGTGTCCGTTACCTCTTGAAACTGGAATTGGGCTGGGGAATATCTATGGAATTCATAGAATGTGATGTACGAAAGAGGTGAAGTTTTCCCGCCGGGAACATTCAAGAAGTGGCTATTGATCCGATTAGCTTCACAAAGAGGCGGAGGAAGAGAAGAGTCTTTTGCAATTTTTGTAGTTACATGTTGCCTCAGATGCTTCCACATAATGCTAGGTTTTTTTACATTTCTTTTGATGTAATGATTAAAATAGGCAATTTTTTCAGAATGTAAAGCATCTATGACAACTGTCTTGAGCTCGCGGTAGAATGCCTTATGCACTTCTGACCCGGTCTTACGGGCCCGATTTTGAGCTTTATTCCTTGTTTTGATCATCATTCTCACATTATAAGTAACCCAAGGATGATGTTCATTGTTGACATATATAGTTTTAAATGGTGCATGAATATTGAATAATTGTATTAATTTATTTGTGAAATAATTAGTCATATCATTGACGTTAGCCATACTCTGAACAGTCCTCCAGTTTATGGCCAGCAGATCTTTACGAAATTGGTCTATATCAATGTTTTTTATTGGCCTGTATAATATGAATCGACGCGGCCTAACAGTTTTAAGAGTGTTTAATTTACATGTTATGAATGCATGACTACTTAATTCTTTGATAAATGTCACTGTAACGTGTGCAACATTAGCATCTGTGCATATTAAGTCCAAAAGCGTTTGGCTATGGTCAGTGAAATGGGTCGGCTCATTTACAAACTGGTTAAGGTTAGTAAATCTAAGAAACTCGTACATACTTTTCGTATTTACATGGTTAGTATTTAATAAATCGACATTGAAGTCTCCCATGATCATAGTGTAGTTATGCCATGCAAAGTTAGTGTTATGGAAGGCTTTTTTATATTATAATGGAAGTAGCAAACGTGCATGCAGCCCGCCTGATGGTAAGTGGCCACTGCCGCCCATGGACATCTGTTATCAACCACTAATAAGATCACAGTTATACGTGAGGTATATTGCTAACCCTGAGGACTAAGTTGGAACGCCTCGGATATGTATCAAATCCTTCAAACCAGAACACAGCAGCGCTGAACACTGCTGTTATAAGGCAGAAATAGAAGTGGCGGAGGTGCCGGAAGGAGCCATACTACAAGGGGTTCTACCACTTTTAAAAAGTTATAAAAATAAAACTATATCATCTGCCACGGTTCGCGACTTCCACATTCAATGTACGTAGATATAAACTCAGATAAATATAACCTCTCTTCCTTTGGGAAGTCGGTTAAAAATAGGTAGATTACTCACCGCCTTGAATTTGAGTGAAGCCAAAAAACTACGCTAATTTCACGTATTTATACGCACACACTTACACAAAACTAGCGTAGTTTTTTGCCAGTACCTTTAGTTTATTAACGCTCACATTATCACTTTTATAAAACGACCATTTTAAAAATGGCTTCATTTTTTGTTAGGAATGATAGATCTACATACTTTATTTATCTGAGGATATAAACGGATCCTTACTCGTTCCGTAAGGGGCAAGCGATATTTTATTGTAATAGTGCATTAGGTCAGCACCATGCATGGTTACATTGTTTTATGGAATTCCATGCCCTCGACCAGGAGAGCAGAACGTGCGCGACGCTTTAGGCAATGTGGGCAGTTCGTCTTTGAAATACGTTGCCATTGTGAATAGGTTTACCAGCTTTTAAGGATAAATTGAGACCTGGTAAAATAAATCCTATGTTAAATAAACTTCAAGATTAAAATTCTATCCAGCCGACAGCTTTTCGAGGTTCGTCGTGGGTAAATGCCGTCTTAATGAGTAGTTTTCGCTAATAGTCATTAAAAATACGAGGAACTCCAACTCAGTGCTTAGAGACATTTTTAGACACGTAAGGGTTAAGTTTAAGACGACAAATTATAGAGACTCTTATCCATACGAATTCACCTAAAAATGTTCCATGGGTGACGTTGAGAAATAGTCTTTGTCAACTATATTTATACATAACTCCTATACATGTATTTTATTAACTTTTAGGTTCATATTCCGCTCCTGATTGCAAAACAGGGTTCAAAAATCAGGACGTCCGCCCAACCCCGAGCATTTGGCAACATTTACTTCGAGGCTGGTTGAATAAATATTTTACTTAGCGTACCACCCAACGCGGCTCGCACAAAGCGACCACATTCATGATTGATCTTTGAAGGGCAGATGTAAGGGGATCGATATGTATTGTGCTACAGACGTATCGATACTGTATCAGGTATAGCTAATGCTCATTACTTTGTATTTATGAGATACTAGCGAATAAATACACATAACATGCGACCTCCTATTGTTAAATGGTCTCGGTATGGAAATCTTTGGACTTAATAGGATATGAGTTTTTGTAAGGTCATTTACTCATGCTAATAGGAGGTACCTGTAATACCTGGCAGAAGATGTTTATGACATACATTGTATTAGTAAACAATGTATTAGTAAATACAGTAGGTATCTTGTGGAGGTACATGACATTGCCATAAAAATAAATATTTGATGTTTCAAGTGATTATATAATTAAAGGCTATGTCAGAATATGTTGACTGTAACACATTATTAGTTTTAAATATCTAAATCCATTGTTTTTAATGGAGCACATGAGACATATAAGCATACAATTTACCCGATGGTTAATGGTCACCGCTTATAGACACCTGAAATCTATGCCAGATTTGTTTTAAGTTCTAGTCGAGTTAGGTCGTAGATTTCTGGCTATATGTGAGCGCTAAGTTGTTACACCTCTCTTTGCGTTTTATGACTGTTACTATTGTTTTGTTGTCAGAAAAAGTGTGAAATTGTTATGCCCTTATTTTGGTGTATAAAAAGTCATGTCCATTTATATTCGTTCTTGCAGGCTCCGGAATGTTTTAAAGGCTGTATTATTTGCGGAATAAAACAGGTGACGTGATCTGTTTATGTAAATAATGGAACCACAGGCTTGATCTGTTTATTCATTCTTGTCAGCTGAGTAATTAGGTACACCATCTGCTCATTAGATTCTAGAATAAACATGTGGTATTCATTAAGGTGTACCTACCCAAGTTGACCATTAAAAGCCTTGTGTATTTTCATATACGGCCCAATATCACAAGATTACTCTAATTGCTCATTATATCTGCACCTAATTGTTTCAGTTTTTACTTTTAATAAAAACTTGAAATACGTTTATACTTTTATAGACAATCAATCTATCTAACAATGCTAATTATCACAAATTAAAACGTGTGTAAATTCCAGTCAATTGACGTTTTTAATGTGGGAAAAAGGGGGCGCTAAACAACGGTCAGGTTAAGCTTTTTGTGTCCCACCGTTGGACGAGCAGCTTTCTCCAACATTAGAGGAGTTTTGGAGTGTAGTATACACTCCAAAACATTTCTAGTGCAGATTGGTAAATATGTTCAAAATCGCTTTTTAATCTCTTCGTGGATCGATTTCGGATTTAGAGCAATATTAAGCGCTGTTGTGGTCTGGTTTGAAGGGGGTGGTAAGTGCGACACACTTATCCGAAGCGTCCTTACTTGATGATGACCAAGTAGGTTAGGGATGGTAAATGTGATGACGTTTAACAACGAATCTATGGTTAACTTAGGTAGAAATCTCCTAATATAAATAAAACTTATTTTTTAAAGAAGTCGGAGGTATAACTGAAACTACTAAGATCGCTTCTGGGATATACGTCTTATAGTATTTTTAACTTTTTTAACATAGGTACATTGCCTTAAAAGATATCACTGTTATTGTGGCAGTAATATCAGTTTTTCTTTAATGAAATCTGCTTTTTACATGAGTACGCATTATAAAACTCGGTCGCTTAAGTAGTTACCTACTGATATTATTATTAAGTACCTCGAATATCCAGTTTTAATACCTCATTAAGATCTCGTGCTTAGTAACCAAGAAAAACTAACCAGAAAATAGTTAAGCAAGCAGGTGAGTTTCGTTTGACCGTCAAGGTGTTACCCACACTCCATATTTGTCATAATCGCGATGGTGAAGGTAATTGATGGGGACAGGAATGCCACATGTTCCGACTACGTAATGAAAATACTGGGTGGTACATGAATGTAAAATAGGAATGTGTCTCATTGTCCGTTTATCTCTTATTCTTTAGAAAAACGTGCTTCTTTTATTAGATCAAAACATTTTAAAGTTTGTAAGGACATGAGCTTCCGCCCGCAATTCCATATGCCTTAACCACGCACAGATTTTTAATGTTTACGGAGAAACGCTACATACTTTTGGTTCAGAATTTTAAAATGTCTGTTTTAATATAGCAAATTTGGAAGGCAAAATTAGACAGTTACCAACTTCATTAAAAAAAATGAAGTAGCAAATAAGCGTGCAGTACTCACGATGGTAAATAGGGGCTGCGGTCTATGTACATAAATAATTATGTGATATCCCTAGATAAGATTAAAGTCGTACCTCTGGTCGGTCACAGATGCGTTACCAACCCCTGGGATAAAACGCTTCTTACAAGTACATTCCTCTATCGCCCATTCTCAAGTAATAATATTAATAAATTTAAACACCACATTATTTATAGCTCTGTGAAAAAGCTTTTATATAGATACCCCATTGTACCCACTTAATTCTATGATTAGGTTCAGATTTAAATAACATTTATTTAGATGAAGGCATCGTAAGCTATAAACTTTTTTATATATGAATAAAGTCGCGGTCAAAACGTAGCGAATTGGCTGCATTTACCTTACGGAGGGCTCACAAAATTTTCGTCACATTACCATTCCGACCACGTCTCAGAACAAAGCACGCACATCCTCATCACATCCCAATTATAATACCAATTATATACGTTACTGAACGCGTTCTCCAATTACAGGGTAACGTTGTTTACTTATTGGTTGGCACTGATTGTTCGTGGGATGGGGGCGACCATGGTTCTTAGTTGTGATGGACAGTCCTTAATGAGCGATACCATTTATTTCCGCTAGAGGCGCTCATTTATTCTGCAGGTGCGTTTACTAATTACAAGTCATTCGAAGCTAGACTTTAGGAGTGGTCTCTTTTTATGTCAATCAGGTATCATACATAAAGATAGTTTGTGTAATGGTTTGATGATATGGCCACTGATATTATGTAGACCAGTGTAAATAAATCTCTCTAACAAGAGCTCAAATATAATGCTTCACTAAGATGCCACAGGTGCAAGCAGCTATGCAATGCAACCCTAATCGATGAGAGGAAATAGAAATGATTAGTATATTCAGGTCTAAAGTATGAATATATTGAATCCTCTTAGCGCAAAAAGAGTTGCAACTTATCTTTGAGGTAGCATTCTTGAATACGTATTGTATTTCACTCCGGTTTATAGTTGATGAGAAATACTTAAAAACTAAATTGATCACTCTTCTAGTGGATAAAACGTCAGTCTTTTATATCTTAAAAAATCTAAATTATTACAACATACGCGATGTAATATTTTAATAACTATTGCATGATAATTTTATCGGGACATTTATCCCACTAAAACATTGCTGGATGTGGTCATCCCAACTTAGGGATCTTCCGAGCGGCCTTCGCTGCCTGATGTCAATCAGAATTGTTTTTGCTCGTACTTCGCTATAATTGCACATCATAAATCCTTATTGTTGACGTGACATGATGAATGTAAAATGTGGAGAGCGTAACTAATGAAGAGGGATTTTATTTACCCTACATATAATTATGTATAACCTATACAGCACCTTAATATGCATTCACTGTTTCTATACACAAACTCGTATATAGTTAAATACTCGGTCTTTCAGAGCCTGCTTTCAGGTTTCGAAGCCAAGCACGCAGCTCTGATTTTTCGAAGATATTGCGTATTAGAAATTTCATATCAATTTTACGGTAACTGGACATATCGTGAGAAAACCGCAGGCATCTTAAAAGGGGTGTAAAATTTAAGAGGTCTTTAGAAAATCGACGATCGACGAGTGCCTAAGTACTATCATGATCAGCCTTGTAAATCGTCTTTAACCATTCTCATTTTAAGACAAGAACTGTGCCCAGCTGTGGAATAGTCATGGGTCATTACAACCAAGTATGTAAAGTTAGGTATGAATAGGCTTCTTCTAGGCAAGCGTGCTACATCCTGGGCTGCATCTCACTCTACAAGTAAGATCGCAGCCAAACGTAAGCCTATTATGAAATACCTAATAAAAAAAATAAAGGTCCTATCAAATTGAAATATTTCGAATGTTACGGTGATGCAAGTTAAAGCATACAACAGGTCTCCGTATAAATAAACAATTACTACCAGCGGATATTAAACGTTTGTCAATAAGGATTCTAATATGTTATCCGATGTACAAACTTGTTTAATAGATAATTATATGCACAGGTGTCTTTGACACTGCATATGTATAATCCGCTTAAACGTATGACAGTCTAAGTCGAGTCATAGACTTTATTATAAATAGAAATTGAAGGTGACGAAACTCTTCGTGGTTCAACTGCAGAGATACAACCACCACCACTGTTTCTGCCTAATTACGACAGTGGTAAGTGCCGTTGTGGTTTAGTTTAAAGGGTTTGGCGCGGCAGAGACGCTTAATAAATAAGAGAGGTTCTAACTTAGTGGTATATACTTAGGAGAAGCATAGGTTCTGTGGCTGATTTGAAGTAGGAGTCAAATTCTATTTGGATTGCTTATAGATATAGAGGGATAACAGAAAAGGTTGTTTCTTGATTCAGGAAGAGTATTCACTCAAGACATGGTAATTTGCATAACCGCAAAAATTGTAGGGCTTTTCCACGGAATGCGTCATTTGTTTTGAAAAGGTTTTGTAGAAAAGACTACATACGACTAGATTATTTTTGGGTAATCATTTAGATATAAGTGACACCATTGTCCACCACAAAGGTGGTAGAAGCCTATGTATTTCGACTGCGGTGGCACCACAGTCACACCTATTTCTGTCTTATAACAGCAGTATTAAGCACTGCTATGTTCTGGCTTTAAGGGTAAGGGAGACATACTTATCCGAGGCGTTGTGGTCAAACTCAGGTAGGATCTTGATCTTATCTGGGGTTGATGACAGATGTTCATGGGTGGCAGAGGCCACTTACCATCAGGTGGACTGCATGCTCGTTTGCTACCTCGATCATATAAAAAACAATCTTAGTTCCCATAACTGACACCCTAGTAACGTAATATGGAAAAAAGTTTACGAGTGCTTGTTTAATATTTACATAAAAGTTCCTACTTAGGTAATCACCTCTAAAAAGTGGAAAAATCGTTTAACCAGAACAATTCCGTGCGAATTTAAACTTTACATTAATAAATATTAGATAACTGTAAACGCTAATTAAAAGGGAAATAAAAATTGTAATAGCAAATGGTTATAATTGATTATATATGTTATATTTTATGACCCGATTAAAGACTAACAAGATTCAAGATTTTTTAGTACGCATTTTTATAAGAAGTGTGACTAGTAGGTAATGATAGGGAGTGATATTTATGTGACATGTGAATAATTATATATGCAATATACAATTTAATTTTTTTAGGGTTCCCCATCTAAAGGAGTCAAAACCGAACCCTTTTAACTATTAGCCCTATTAACCCAAACTTGTTTTTCCATCTGTCACAGCTCTATCTTTTAAACTTGAGAAATAGAAAGAACCTATAGGAACCTATTTTTTGTGCGATTTTTGGTTTGTGTATGGAATAGAACTTTAATACGTAAATAAGTACTTTTAACTTTCACAATGTATTTCTATAGTTATTATGGTAACAAAGATTAAAAATTCGAAAATGTTGAAACTTTGTGGTGCGAAATCGTTAAAGTTAGCTTCGCGCTAGGTAAATTTTATTCTGTCCATTATACTTGGATATATGTACGTTTGCAAGCTAGTGAATAAAATAATGCTCATTACGCATTTTAGATGCCCTAGAGCAGTCTAGATGAAAGGGGCAGGTGGATGTGTTAAATATAACTATCATTATCGCAATTTGTCAGATTAAAGTTGTTTCCAGCTGATCTTACAAAAAGTCTAGCTCCTATTTAAATAGAATCTGCATGATAGTTATTTATGCAACCTTAGACGTTTATAACGAACCTGAGAACCTCATATGTCGTTCAGTCTAGTATAAAGTCGTAAACATGTCCTATAAAGTTGTATTAAGGCCGACACTAATAAACTCAGTGCCTATTCAAATTATAAATAATCTAAAAGTTAACCGCTCGACTGGTATAAGTAGCAAGGATTATTATTTACAAGAATAAAAATCAAACGAGAGTACGCCAGCCGAGGGTATAATGGGTTAATTTGACCCATTTTGCTGTGAACCCAGTACCTATAATTAGACCACAGTAATGGCTATCTGGAATATCTAATAACTGCTTATAAAAATTCTCGCGCGCTTTTTCCGATGGCTGGGAATATTTTTATTTCTAGAAAACAACTGGGTGAAACCGACTTATACCTAATTGGCTCCGACTGACACCAATTTCACGCGAGGTACTGTTTTTGTTAGCCTCAGAACGTTGTATGTCACGCACGTACACTTCACTCTACTTTATATTTTCCAAATAAACTATGAAAGATCCAGCAAAGAGCCTAGAGCTTCGTTCCTCATTAATATGTATTATATGAAGTCATGAAAATGCTTATAAGCACTGAAATAAAAACTGGATTTCGTTTATCTCAAAGTTTATAAGGCTGCGTATAAAATAAAATTACGTTGCCTTTTGAATTTCAAAGTGGATAGATATGAATGAAAATTCCTTTATCGAAAATTAACATAATATCATCAATCATTTTTTGCTTACATATTACTATGTCAGAAAGGTATTATACTTATAAATGTCTTTGTATAAAGTTTTAATACAATGAAACAAAAGAATTACGTGCAGAATAATATTGTACCACGATAGTATGATACAACATACATATTTATTACAATGATTAAAACATTGTAATATTTTAATAATTGTTACTTAAAACATTGTTATATTTATTACAATATTTTAAAGCAAACAAAATGGATGCAAAATATTAAAAAATCAAATCAAAGCATGTTTTTCGCCAAGTGATTTTTCTTACTACATTATTAATAAAATTTAGACAGTAATAATAGTATACATACCTTCTTATGGTAAAATATTGAATGTAGCGCGTATTTAATTTAAGTTCTTTATACTCGCAATACGTACATTTTAGGTAAATTATATATTTTAGGTAAATTGCGTGAAAAGTATAATAAAACAAATCCGTAAACACTTGATAAAAGGTCAATTTTGATAAGGGTAATTGTCAAAGAATCCAAGAAATTCTTATTATGGTCCGTTTCCACGATCTTATTCCAAGAACCCTATTTGGTCCGCACAAAACAATTCTAACCCATTCCCGGCAGTCTATTTATAGTTATTCGAAATTGAAAGGCATTGCACTCACGCATTTTCATCGGATCGTTCATGTATTAAGAACAACAAACTGCGAAGCTTTTATTAAATAGGAATACCTCTCGCGCGCAACAAGCGGAGATAATTTGACATGTCACGACAGATGAACCGACGTGCTTATCCTATGACAGTCGGCTTAACAGGCAATAGCATTAATCTTCAATGACAGCTCAATTACCTTGACTCTTGCGCATATAGCACCGAGGTTTTGATTTGTACGCAGCGGTATAGTAATTTTATTTCGTTCGCAATGAACCATTTCATACAGGATTATGGCTGTACTCCTGTTATTCATTTAAATGAATGCATCTTTTTGCTCCGCTCTGTCAGAATCAGATGGACAGTGACATGAAAAAGAACAAGAATTCATCAATGTGTTTAATTATCTCTCAAGTATTATAGGATTTCGTCGTTTTATTTCGTTTTTGTCTAGTACGGTATTTATGATTTGTAGCAGAATTGTTATTGTAATCGTTGCTTGTGGGTACTTTATTTTCTGTATATTAATACGAGAATAATTGTTTTTTTTTTTATCTCGTCGCAATTGTTTTTTTTTATGAAATAGAGATAATTATGTTGCGTGCTGCCTTTTCAATGTTTAAAATTCATTACAATCCAAACAACTTGCTGAAAATAGTTACATTGCATGCATATTACTTTGTTACCTGCTACAACTACAACTTGTTGCCTACTTTGTTACCATATTTAGATAAACATGTAATGAACGTTCATGCATCATCGTATCAATTATGAGAATTCTGTATTTTTTTAAATATAACTAAATATTATAATTAAAATAAAAAGTAATACCAACTCATGCTTGTAATTTATGATTAAATTCACGCAATTTATACTGAAGATTTTTAGTATGAAAATAATATACATAATAATTTTTAAATCGTTTCACATATTCAATTAATGAAATCATGTCTCCATCTAGCGGAAAGCTCTGGAACTTGTTGGCCTTCAAGTTCCCTTCCCAACGTAATGATTCTGTCCCTTTGCGTAGAGCTTTGTGGCAGTACGTTCGTTTATGTTAGTATCCCAGTTACCCCATAGGTGGCGTTCAATGATGGAGTTTAAAAAATATCCTCTTGTGATTAAAATGTATAAGTAACTATGTTAAGTATCATATGTATGTGGTCAGTTTTATGGGAGGCCAATTTATAAAGATAGGTACATACATTTTTGTATGTGACTTTAAGTATTAAAGATGAACATTATATTTGAATTTTTTAATTTGTTCTAACTTTCTATTGATATCAACAATTCGATGGTTTGTGGTAACTCAACTTACCAATGGTATGTGGTAACTGGTTTGGAAGTTCATAAATCTTACCTACTACTTAAATAAATGATCTATATAAAAGCTAGCACAACATTTATCATATACATATAACCAACCACGTTATATAACGTACTATAGTTAAAGATCTTTGGGTATGCACCTATGTAATAGGCAGATACCTAGGTTACATTGGTACATTAAAGTATTATTTCAAAAGATCTTGGTCGCGTGTCTGAGGTTAATCTTCAACTCAGAGAAACACTCGTCTGTCTAGATTTTTTTCATTCATTTATCGTCTTTTTTCACAACACAATACCTAAATAATATGAAAATAAAGAATACAATAGTTACTATTTTCTTTGTAAATGGCGCGTTCTATTTATTTTTAAGAAAGACGAATATATATATTTTAAACTGATGTAGAATCTATGACGAAAAATGCAAAAATCTTAAACAATTGGGCTACTTCACTTTCATACTCCTTCATTTTCAAAGATAAAAAGATGAGATTCGTTACTCGAAAGATGTATCTGACCATTTCCTTGAAACTGTAAATAGATTCAAAGAAAGCTTATGGATGCTAAAAAAGAAACGGGTAGTCAATGTTTATATCAGTCGACGTGGAAAATTCTTTGATAAATAATCAGATAGAGCGGTCCATCAGGCCGGAATAAATGGAATCAAAGAGCCACCTGCCTCATTCGCTTTAGTTTCTATTCGAATCCTCTCTGTATTACAGGGATAAATAAATTAATTAGCTAATGATGGAGAATTTGTATGTTGGTATTTTGATAATTTAAAAAAATATATTTTTAAATGGTTGATAGTTTTAGTTTTACGTGTAACTCGTATTTTTAATATCTTTTCCTTTCAACAAATTAATTACACAAAAAGCAATGAAGTTCTATCTTCTGTTTGTGTTTTTAAATGATTAACATTTTTTTGTTATTTGCGTGATATGAAAACACTAGTTAAGACCCATTTCTGGTATAAGTAAGTATAGGTAAGTTACATGCAAAGGTAATTTTGAAACAGATTTCTTGCGGAGTTGAATGGAATTTTCATAGGATAACAAAGAGCTTAGGTATTAGAAGTAACATACTCTACTCTAAGTTGTATCATTATTCTACTCATTCTCTATTCTCTCCACATGTTCTCGTCTTCTATTCTCATTATTTTATCGAGAAAAGTATAAAAGGAAAAACTACAAGAATTTATTTAAATAGCATAGCACCAGCATGGAACGTTTACATCAAACCATGTTACCTGCCAACGTTCCCTTTGATACATAGAATGCGACAGCCCGGCATAATGAAATCAAAGACTTGTATGCATCATTCGCTTAGGACTCCATAGTAAAAATGTCTTAATATTTAATGTGACGTATTTATTCGAATGTAGAATCGATTCGTATTGAATTCTTTTTTTATATCACTTAACTTAAAAAAATAGGTATTATTTTATTTTATGCTGTATGTTTTTTTATTTTTACGAAATTTTGGAGAATGTTTCACAATCTTCTTCCAGTGTAATGAAACGTGATTATACACACATTCACAGATAATATTTCATCACCTGTGATGTGTGTCAATAATAAGGCTGACATTAGCACCCTGATAACACCTAATATGAGTGTTATGTGTTGGCGTTGGACCATCCAACTAACAATAGTACACCTGTTATTCCATTCTACACACAAATAATCGCCAAAGCTATAGGTACTTCCTACACACATCTACACTTTTACAGCATTAATAGTACAAATTTCCGGCTCGACTCAGTATGACGTAACCGAAAAGCCTTATGAATTATTTAAAAGGCAGTCCTCCGTCAGACATTTGAATTATTTTGAAGCTCTTGCTTGTGCATAATTAGTTCCCCGTATTTCAGTGACACTTCGTATGCCGCGTCTAAATCGTGTGTGGCTGTTTGAAAACCTTACTCATGAATCCATTTGTGACTTACTAACTTTAATAAGAACGTACTCGGTATGTTCAGTTTTAGGTTTTATGGAGTCGAGTTGTTTTTCAGTTTGATTTACATTACCCTGAATTAAAAATAAATAAATATGTAGTAATAATAATGCTACGAGTCTAAGATTCTTAACCCTTGGATGTTTCCTGTCACGTTAGAGCTATGGAAAAAGTGTGTTACTGATATTTTATTGTACAATTTTAAATATATAACTTGCTAATATTTCAGTTAATTGTCAGAGCAGTAAGAAATATAAAAAACGATAAAGTATCAACATAGTTAACTGTGTATAACGATATAGTTATGACATCATGGTGTTCCTAAGAAAATTTTAAGCAACTTGTTATGTTAAAACCAACATCTCAATTGACAGTTCAAGCATAATGAAGACAGAAGAATACAATAAAATACAAAACAAAAACTTATATAAAGAATACTACTTTTATTAAGAGAATGCTATTACGAGTATATTGGAATGATTGTAACTTAGACATCACGATCCAATTTTAGCATCGCTCGAAAATTTTGATGTATTAGCGAGTTTGGTTCTCGTCGGCATTAAACTGATGAATGGTGTGACTACATTACTTATCGGTTCGCGTAATATTATAAGGAAAAAAGATTTCGCAAACACCTACATAGTTTTAAATGTCATGACATTTCAAAGGTTATCTACACAAATAAATAAAATTGAAGTGTTTGTTTGTGATTTCAAAATAACATTTTTTTACCCAATGCATATGAAAGTATACCTACACGATACCTATAACGAAAATACAATTTTAAAAAAATGTCTGTCA
>DWPV01003951.1:0-14342 GCA_018251915.1 Urbanus proteus proteus
TTTTCAAAAATTAAAGTAGCCTATGTTACGCCTTAGACCTCCAGCTATCTTCCAAAGAAAGTCCTGTCAAAATCGGTCCAGCCGTTTAAATAGGGCTCTGTTTTTACTCTTTGAGTACGGAACCCTAAAAATGAAGTAGCAAACGAAGATCCCCTGTCAGTCCCCCTGATAAGTGCTGCCGTCTATGGACATCCGTAATGAACAAGTTAATTGTTACAATTAACAAGTTAGTTATTAAAGTACTGCTCTATATCAAGATATAGAGCAGTATGTTATCAGAAGTTCAACCAAGATGGTCGTCTCGTATTTGCTCGATGATACCCTTCCAACTAAACTCAATACCTATTGATTTGACGTTAAAATAGATGTGAGTTTAGTGAAGGCTGCGAATTGAAACATAAGCTAAATAAAAAAATCTGTCAAATTTTAAACCATACTTTTCTTAACTATCAAATGAATATCATTCATTCTCGAGTGAGTGAAAAACGAACAATTACAAATGTACAGTATGTAACATTACAGTAAGCTAATTCCAAAATTCGAATAAACATTGTTATTTATTTACTGTTATTGCTTATAAAGAACAAAGTCTTACCTATTCAGCTCTTCGATGACATCTTTGGACGTGGCAGCTTCATGGAAGCTTAGCGTATGTTCCTGCTTCACGATTATCGGCTCAGGCGGCGGTGCGGTTTGCGCTGGTCCCGGTCGACTCCTCTCCGCCACCGGGATCTTCGACCGGGTCCTATTCGGGGACGAGGGAGGCCTTTTCCCTCCCATGAGTGTTGGAATCCGACTCTCTCTTCTCCTAACCTCCCTATGAGTCGGATCATTCTTATTACTTATTATCACAGTTTCAGCTGTAGAAGTACTCGTAGTATTCGATTCAGTCATTTGTGGCGAGCTCGTCTCTGGCGACGAACCCTCTTCTTCCTCTGGAACCGTCACCAAGTGTCCCGTGCTGCGTCTGCAAGCATTCAGTACCTCCTCGACAAACGACATCTCTGGTTCGCCGCTCGTGTACGGAAAACTAGACGATTTCGTCATCGATGCCTCTTCGGTTGGTTGCTTGTTTAACATGATGTTCAAGGAGTTCTCTTTCAAGGCCGAATTAAAGTCTAGGCTTCGACTAGTTTCCATATCACAGGGCCTTTCTTCCTTCACTTGACTGATCTGATCTAACGACTGACTCAATTCAGCCAAGTTGCTGACGTCAATACTCCTATTAATTTCGTTCTTTCTTTGAACCTTTAGTAGATGATGGTCGTTCACTTCATTCTCGGAATTTTCCACTCGCGATATTTCTACGAAATAGTCCTCAGATTCGACGTACGGATCTTCTCTCTCTATGAATCTTGGCGTGGATCTTGGCTCGGATACGGTATCACAATACGGAACTTTTGGCTTTTCACTAGAAATAACATCACAAGAATCGTTTTCCGAGAAACTACCAAAGGAATCGGGCCTTTGTCTATCTTCGGAAGCGTCGCTGCGTGGTCCAACTGAGTCGTCATCAAAGTCTGCCGTTGCGTACGGAGGAGGTAATTCACGTATTTCAGAAACTGGCCGAGACGACATAGAATCCGACTCCTCCCTATCGCGGCAATACTTTTGTTGCTCTGCAATAAAGTGTAGCACATTTTGCAAAGCTTGCTCGCGATCCTGCAGGGCCATTGCTTGAACTTCGTGTATTCGCAAGTGACTACTCGGATCTTGAGTCGGCAAACCCCTAGAAGAGTTTGACGCTAGACTTTTTGTGCTTTCATATTTAACAAGGCGATAGAAATCTCGCGTGAAATCGAGACCAACATTGTTAGGACTATCTCCGTCTTCACTTAACGCCGTGCTAGATCTTTTCTCAGGAGCATCTGATGCGCTAGACCAGGATCCACCCGGAGAGTGTGTCCCTGAATATTCCCACCGTTTTTCAGATGTTTCAGGGTCTTCCGCTATTCTACACTCATCTATTTCGATTGTTGCGAAACCACAATCGTTCCACAGACAATCACCGACGTCTTCTTCTAATTCTAGCGCATCATCTTCTCTAATACTTGGTAATGTAGACAACGATATTTGACCTGGTGTTGTTATTTCAGCAAACGGCGATTGTCTATCTCTTAGATCTTCACACGACAAAGATAGGCTCCAATCTTCCAATTCAGCCCTATCATATTCTAAGTCAGCCAAGTCCCGATGCCTTTGTTGTAGGGCAGATCTCGCATCGTCTAACTCTAGCCAGTGTTGAACATAATCTGCTTCATACTGTGAACCATCTGCTCGATCTTCCAACGTACTTCCCCAGGAGACTCTCTCAGAACTTGTTGTAGAAGCTATAGCTCTCCTTAGTGGCCTTTCTGGCGCTGGTTTCAGATCTAATACTAGAATACCTGAGCTTGGCGTCGGAGTATCTAAACAACTAGTTGGGCAATTCGTTCCTGTTAGGAGTTTTAGACAGAGGTGGGAGTCTGAGAAACTTCGTACAACATGTTGAAACGGTAAGATTGGTCGAGATGGGGGATAGCTGCCTCTGATGCCTGCGAAGGCAACACCTACTGGAAAATATATATAATCGGCATCAGCTAGGAGTCTTCCATGTCGTCGGTTTTCCCTAGGATTTATTGAGACGATGGTTTGGTTGTCAGTTTCATCGGAAGCCTCATTGAGATCGGGTAGAGCTCTGTCTGCCGCGTGGTCACTTTGCCTTGACGCGTCAGCTTGCACGTCGCTCGACATGGTGGAGTAGCCCTCGTCTTTCGCACCGCTTTCTGGTGATTCAGCACCTGCCTCGCCCGGCTCTCCGCTCTCTTCTTCTGTTACTTTTTCTTCGCTGGCACCTGAAGCATAAAGGATTACAATTTGAATTGGATTCGATTGGACAGGCATCGACGATCTGATTAATTGTTTTGATGAATGTTGCTTTCAGAAATTTTATAACTTACTCAAATATAAAAGCAGTCTCACCTGTATTCTTACAGATGTTTTGTACATGTATATAAATGTTGCATAGATACAAATAGTGGTTTCCATTGGACATTGTTATTGCGTTTGGACTGATCAAATTCAGTTCAGCAGAGGTATTTTTAAACGACTGCGATAAAATCACAATAGATCATACTCAAACTTAAGAATAAGACCTGAGCGGTCTTGAAACAACCTTACAAATTGAGATAGACAGAATCTTACCCCTAACGGGATCCGTGCAGGGCTGCGGCATGCTGAGGCTGAGCGTGGCGGGCCGCGCGGGCGGCGCCCACAGCGTCGGGTCCACCGCCGACAGCGCGCGCGCCAGGTTGGCCGGCGTGACTTCCAGACCCTGGAACACATGCCAAATTTGCTATTAGTTGACGTTTCCTGCACATGTGAGGGATGAGCAGAGCATATTTTACCACGTTTCAATGTTGGGTTAGAAGATAACAATTACAATTAAGCGCGATTGAAGTTATAATCTGTAGGGGTAACCCAACTAATTTATGACTGTACCTGTTTGCTATTTGTAATTCTGCCACGGCCAAGTCGTAGAGTTTTGTACCATTGACAAAAAATTGCTCTATTACAAGCAATATTTACACAAATTCGTAGAAGAGTTTTACGGTCAATTATTGTGTGTACATTGGGAACATTACCGACAAATTCGTAGAAGAGTTTCACGGTCAATTATTCTATCTACATTGGGAACATACCCGTAAATTTGTTAGTTAAATAATATACTAGGCTATGTGATTCATTTTTATTTATACCAGAACTGACTACTTGACGATATTTACCTTTAATTCCGTCCAAATATCAGCAAGGATCTGATGTCTCCGCTTATCGTCCTGGCTGAGCGGGTGCGGGTGCGGCGCGGGCGGGGCTGGTGGCGGCGAGTCTCTGAACGAAACCAGCGAGCCGCAGGAACCCACGTCTACTAGATGTACTGGAATATAATTATGATATTGTTCATCAACATCATATATTGTCATACTTCTGTGTACTAATTTTGGTTTCACAAATTTAAGATTAAATTGTAGACTAAGTTGATCTGGGGCAGGACAGAAATCACACACCTTTTAGAAAATCGAAAATTCCATATTTTCGAGACAGTCGCCATTTTTCTAGATCTTCTATTGAAGAGATGATAATAATTATTATCAAAAAGGCACATCATTCTATAAGTGTGTTATAGCAATCAGAATACCATTCCGGTATCCCTACAGATTCAGAAAAAAATTGGCTGTAAGAAAATTTCTCATTTAAATGAATCTTATAAATATAAGTCCTGAAGAAATAGGAAAATGGTATAGATGTGGAATTCTAAGGGCTGTTTGATGAATGGTAACGTCAGTAATGACCGCACAGACTGCTTTGCATATCCTTACAACTTTCTCCCTGCTTGTCCTTGCTCCAGTGTCGGATGCTCGAAGAATGATTATGTCAATCTGCTGTAAAGTCATGTCGCATTGAGCTGCGGTTTAAGTGATGTAACGCTAAGTAAATGTACCGCAAATATATCAGATTACTGGAACTAAGTGGTTATGTGTGGTTTGAAGGTTATGGATGCAGGGTTTCTTAACATTTAAACTGAAGTAGTAAACAAAATAAAAATGAAAACTTAACTGAAGTAGTAAACAAGCGTGAAATGCGCCCAAAGGTAAGTTATTATATTTTATATCTCAGTAGATAATTAATCCTATCCAGTAGCATGAGAGTTATTTTTTAGGTTAGATAAAACAGAATAGGTAACTAATTAGAACTTGAAATTGTATTGTATTAATTGCAGCTACTGGACTCATTTGTGATTTATGACCTAATCATCATTTTGATAGATAGCAGTTAATTCTTAATTTGTTTATGAATAATGTGTCCTAGTCTTGTGTGTTGTCCATGGCATCCACGACACAGGGAATTCTAGTGTGGGACTTTGAGAGTGAAGCGTTATTTTTGTATATTACACAAAAAATATCCGTTATACCGACGTAAATTATATTAGCAGAAGAGCTCGAAAGTAAGGTAAGTCAGATTGCATAGTGCAGTGGATATTTAACACTTACCTTGCAAATCCCTCGGCGTGTGCGGCGTGAGGGGCGTGTGCGGCGTGGCGGGGGAGGGCCGCGGCTGCGGGCGCAGCTGGCGCACGAGGAGCGCGCTCAGCGCACGGTTCTGCGCTTCTAGCTCGCGGATCCGTGCGCGTGCGCATCCCAGTTCTTCTCGCACGCTCTGGAGTTAATAAAAAGCGTTATT
Source organism: Urbanus proteus proteus (assembly GCA_018251915.1). Lineage (NCBI taxonomy): Eukaryota > Metazoa > Arthropoda > Insecta > Lepidoptera > Hesperiidae > Urbanus > Urbanus proteus. Next base: position 5,218 of record DWPV01003951.1, read on the forward strand.
ACGTATTGTGGTTTTTATTATTTTTATTTAAGAATAGTGTATGACGTCTATAGAAGGTCAGAAACGATGAGTCAGTTTGTATTTAAGAAAGTGATTTTTTTGAATTTTTTTCAACACTAAAAAGTCAATAATATGCTGTACGCGAAAGGAAATATAATATCGCTTCACATTTTATACCTATTCACACGCCTACATTAAAAACGTAGGTATGCACCTGACCCAAAACTAGTGAAATTCATTTCAACAACTAAGAGATTAAATTATTTAAATTCCTTCGTAGGTTAAGTTAAAGGATAATTATATTCTCTCAACAAACGCTTAGAGTAAAACGCGTAGATGCGTTCCTAAAACACGTAAATATCACAGGGATGTTAGCACGCAAATGAGATGTTTACGCGTCGAAAGACAATGACAATAATGTGATAGACATTTGATACAGGTCTCCAGCCAGATCTGAAGTTATTTACCTTGGTACACGAACAATGTAACTTAAACCTTGAGTTTTAACTGTAGGTACATATCAAAATTACCGAAAATGTACATCGGATACTGCATGTTATATTCACCTAAATATAAATAATTGTTATCAATTTACTGTTATTTTAAATATCTTAATACTAATACTATTTTCCGTATTATATCTTATTTTTCTTTAATATTCTCGCATACCGTTGATTACAATAACCATGAAATATTTAGATTAATAAATATTTATCAAGAAAATCTCACGCAAGTCATTTTGTTGTAAACACTTAATTATTAAGATTTTGATGTTGCTACATAATCTATAAACGTAATTTAAATAATTGATACACCCTCTTCGAAACATACCCCGCCAGTTGTCTTCAAAATAAATGCGTATATTTTAATTACGTTTCATTAGCAAAATTAAATTCGAGTAGCGAAATTGACGGGAGGTAATTATAGGGGAGATTGAAGATACAGGGCATGGCAAGACACTGTCAGTGTTGCCGGCTCTTTGAAATTTACCAAATTACAACGGAGATATGCCTGCGACAGACCAACTTTGTTTATTAAAAGATTCGCCCGACTCCGACGAATTAATTTTAAAGTTAATTAAGGGTTAATAAGTATAATCAAGTTGAATAAAATTTCGAGATATCAACTTCGCTACAAAATTATACTTCGCTAAGTTCTTTATAATTAATTTACGTTTTGCGCTGGGACGGTCGCGGATTATAATTAATTTATTTAGGGAGTCATTAACTATAATGAAAAAAATACATTTTGTACGTTATGAAAATATCAAACACATTTTCTACAAATTTATTATAACATCGTTTCATCTGTTTGGGAATCCAAGCAGTTAAATACAGGTGCATAATCTTTATGAGATAATAAGTTTGGTTAAGTGTTTAGTGAATATTTAGTCCAGGGAAACATGTAACTATCGGTTGGTATTTGCGAATATGATATTTCGAAGTATAGTATAGAAGCGTGTATGTGATATGATAGAGATTAAACTTCGACTGTTTCCGCCCCTATTAGGTGACGTTAATATACTTCGTGAGTACTTATGCATCTGCCCTTGTAGAACCATTTAAAGAAGTATTTAAGTAAAATCTTATTAAAAAATATGTGTCCACTAAAGATTTTTTCACATATTAAAAACATTAACGTAATAACGTTCCTGTCGTGTTTATTTGTTACGCAAATAAGCATTTAACATCAGGAAACATTCAATGAACGCATCGATAAAAGTGTCACGACGGCCCGCCGCCATCTTTATTTGAAAAGTTCGCGCCAAAACTAAAACGGCATGGCGGACATTCGTGGGTCGGATTTAAACGCAAACACTCGCATTATCGGCCAGATTATGCCAAGATTATAGTGGTCCAGAGCCTCTGTGAAGTTATTACGGTGCCAGCTAAGGCCAAAGTGTCCCATTTCGCACGATTTATGTGCGAATGTAGCAACGTATAATCCACGGGTGCGGGCAATGGCGGAGTATAATTATGAGAAAACAATTTCCGGCCTGCGTCTTAATGCTCGGACCGGATTAAGAGATTCGGATGTTGGTTTTGAATGTTTTTTTTGGTTTCGAGAATATTAATTGTGTTGCTGGAGTTTTTGGACGCGTCTGTAATAAATTAAGAGAGGTAATATTTCTTTCCGCGTTGATCGTAGATCTTTCACTGATATTTTTAATTTTTTGGTAAAATTAAGTGTTTTATTTTTGTATTGGTATGAAGGCACAATACTTACATACTTAGCAAAGAAAATCCATATATTATGGTAGTACATGGGTAGGAAAACATAATTAAGCGTAACTTTTATTTAAATAAAATTCAATATGTCTGAGTTTATTAATATTTTTTTAACTTGTGTAGCGTGATGACATGTAAAAACTTCAACTATGCATGTATGGTGAATCAATTTAACCCTACGTCAAAGGTTCAATTACTTCTTTACATAAAAGCATAAGCCAGCTGTTTCAAAAACGAGGTCGGACATTCAACTAACGATAGGCTAACTGTGGGATAAGCTGGGCTAATTGGATCAGGTGACGGGGTCGCTGAAACCATATTTCTGTCGTGTTAGGCATTCTTCAGCTAAGGAGATACGATGTTATAAGTGCTTGCAAGTCGTTCACACAATTACCTAGTTCTGGAAGGTTGACATGGCTTCTATAATGGCTTTAGTGTCTTACGATACGTATGCGTCTTAAGATACGTAAACGTATAGGTACATAGGTACGTATTCATGATCGCTATCTGTATAAATAAAGCATTTTTGAACGCTTTTAAGTAAGCATTATCTGATAACTGGTTGAGTGAACCATAAGGAAACTTATTTAATTGGCTTATTTAAATTAAGTTAAAAAAAGTCAGAAAAAACATTGATCATTTCAAGTTTGCTTTACTGAAAGGAGTATTTTCCTTAAATTTAATGTTTTTTTATTTAATTTTCTATTGTACGATTGTGAAGCAATTGATTTTCTTCAATTTTATATTGTTATTAAGTAGGTACACGATGTTGAGTTTACTATAAACTTATGAACGTACGTAACTATGAATGAACGTTTGTACTTAAATGAATGTAATATGTAAAATATTCGTTCATTCCTCTCGGAGTTACTTTAGATATTGTTCTGACCGATTCAATCTGATGTAGCATATGTATATCTAATAATATAAGATCGTATTCTGACCTTTTGTGAGAGCAGTGCCCGCACGACCTGCTGCGCGACATCGTCCAACCGCCTCTCGTGGTCACCACCGCCCAGGCCCGCCGACAACGCCGACAACTGACCACGCAGCCGGTCGTTCTCCGCTGACAACGTCGCCAACTGACTCTGGTAGTGCGCTGCTGACGCCTGCGAGAGAGTTCAATGCTTACTAGAAGAACGTTATAATGGAGCTACTTAGTACTTATTTACCTAAGTAGTAGTAGTACTTATAAGAGATTTGCGATATCTCGCGTTTCTAAAAAGTTTTGACCCTTAAGTTTCAAATTCGATCTACTCGGGACAAAATCTAAATAGTGTCTTTAGATTAGACTTTATTAGGGTCTGGGACACTATATTTGTCTTAAGGCTATAACGTAGAGAAAGTGTGTGCGTAATTTAGGTTTAAATTAGTTTATTTGACGTAAATTGGCAATGACGACGTCATATTCCTCTTAAATAACACCTGCCTTATTTTATTGTTCAATGTAGACAAAATGGGAAATCACAAAATCTTTATCCGAGATACGTACGTAAATATCGGACAGGTAGTATACCTAAGGGTAGGTGTAACTCAGTATTACCAAATCGTTTACAAATACCGAACCCTCTCTTTTGCTACATTTTTTTCGCTTCGTCAACACGTTGCAATGCGTCGTTTGCACGGTCACAACCTGTTTTATACTTTTAAATACCCTAAAAAGGGCCTATCATTCGCACTCTTAATTAAACGACCACCCAGGGCCGTTAAATAAACAACCAACCTTCCCTGCTTCGTGGATATGTTATTTTATTGAGGAAACAGCGTATATTGCAGCTAACACCACAGGTCTTTCGACGTTGGTATTGTAAGGGATACCGAAGTTGGAATACCAGATCGATAACAGCTTTTAAGGCGTAGCTTTAAAGCTCAATTCACAGTTGCAGTGCTCTAGAGGAAGGTCCCATTCAGTCGTTATAGGGGCGTAACACAAAGACAGGGAATCTGTTTGTACGTCTGCCTGTCTGAAACAACACGCGGTTGATACGGCATCAAAGGGTGCCTTCAATGACGAGGTTTAATTTTTTCATTGCTCTGACCGCTTCAATTTTCGAATATCTGATCGATATGTGATAAGCTGATCTTTACACCGACCTTCTCTTAGAAGTAATGGGATGGATCTTGCGTAAATGTTAATAATCATTTGTTTTCAACAGGAAAAACGGATAAGATAGCATTTATAATTTCATATTAAAATTATGAATGCTTAAATCAATCAAATCAACAATTAAATAGCTGGATGTGCACATACATTTTATTACATATTACGTACACCAATGATATTATTTACTGTAGTAGGTCCTAAGTAGGTCGGTACCTCTAATGTTTTTTCTTTCGATAATATAGTGATTAATGTTCTTCATATAATATGTTCACTTCAAGCAGATATCATACATACTTTCTAGAAAGTTAAAGTATTTAAAATCCGATAAATTCGACTGAAATTTGTTTTATTAACATAATCCCCTGAAGGAAAGTTACAAATAACTTTTCATGTAATATTTATTAACGTCATTTGTGAAGTTAGAAAAGCACAGAATATGTATGAGCTTTTTTAAGCAACAAAATTGTACTTATGTCTGTTTAAAAATATTTTATCTGTATATTCAAAAGCGCATTAAGCGTATTTTGGAGCGTTTAGAAATACTACAATTATTGCTATAACTATGGTATTTGTATCATTTAGGTTAATTACAAACTTTGATCACAGTCGGTAGATGCTTTAAGATCTTCCAAAATAGCAGTCCTTTTGAAACGAAAATGAAAGGGCCAAACTAATTTTCTTCAACTACTTCAAAATAAATATCTGTAATGGGGTACCGACGGAGTTTAGAATATAAAATCAATTTATAATAAAAGATAAAGTGAAATTCACAGATGTTTTGTCGTCTAGCAATTAAAATGGCGAATGGCGGGAAATTGCTTTTCCATCAAACAACGAGATCTATAGCATTCGTTATACATTCCGGGATTCGTAAAACCGCCTTCGTCTCGGCTTCACGCAATTAGCTTGAAAAATAGCTGTTCGTCAGTTCCTTTAAAACGAATCCTTTATTGAAATGTTGGGGTAAACAGAACGCAAATTTGACAAATATTTATTTACCTTACCTACCTATAGAAGAATGTTTCAACCAAGGTTTCATCCATTGGTTTCAACTGAAGAAATTGTCGATATTATGTTCATAGTAGATACCTATTTAAATAAATTAATGCAATCAAAATTATTTTTCAGCAAATGATAGTAATGATCCACAGACAAATTATATTATTGGTGGTCTACATCGTTTATGGAAAAACTGCAAAAGATCCAACGCTACAAGAATTGCTTGACCAGTACCAACTTTCCATTTTTAATGCTCTTTTTGTACAATCAAGTCCATAACATCTGCCTTATGTGTATCCAAACTTACACACTATGCCCTAAGTGGATAGTAGTCCAGTCAATTTGTCAGTGGATGTGCTATAAGCCAAAATGGCGAATTGAACATTCTTCGACGCGTTACTAGGGTTTTTTATGAAATTCCAATAAGGGACTGAGCGGCATATTTTCGGAAAAACAAGCCAAAAGTTATATTGTACGTTGAATATTGCTATCGCATAACTCGGATTGTTCGCGAATACTTTGTATGCAATAATCTACATTTACACTTCCGTGCAGTAAAAAGGTACATTTATATGTTTTGACTGATCATCTCTCATCTCTTAGTTTGAAACAATCGCTTTCTGCTGTCTATCCCTATGTATGCTTAAGTCTTTAAAACTACTCAGCGGATTTTGATGCGGTTTTTTAATAGATAGAGTAATAATGTAATAATTTAATTTAAGCGATTAATTGCAACTTAGGTACTTAAGAAAAGTAATAAGTAAATTACTTAAAGTACAACATATTAGTAAATTACTTAAAGTACAACATACTAGTAAATTACTTAAAGTATCAATTTGATACAAGGTTGTAAAGTTTAAAGTTGTAAAAATAACGATTAACAACAATGTAAGTAATAAGTAAGCATGTTGCTTATTACAGTGTAAATTAATGATAGAAGTGGCTTTTTACAGTTTTTACTGAAACCATTGAGAGATCCATTACATGATTACACCGCTTCTTTTGATGTCTGATATTTTATATCTTCGTTTATAGAAATTATACAACATTCATATCAAAGTCACTCCAATTAACTTACGACTACAAATTAGTTATGACACGGCAACTTGCACTTCCAAAAGATTAATGACGACATTGCAAGGCGAGCCCAATGGATTGGGTCAAAAATGATTATTCCAAATGTTCATACTAGGGCTGAGGTTCTCAAACTGTTGTCGACCAGGTACAATGATAGGCTACTTTTTTGATAACAAGGACCACGATGTACCTAGATGCAAAAAATAGACTGTATTTATCCGAAAATAAGCTCAGTCAAATACAAATTTCTATATAGTAGCTAACATTAAAACATAACATTTTTACGAGAAAGAATGAATATTGCGACCTTGCATTTTCTTACAAGTTCGGAAATCCCAGAACGAGTACTGTTATGACTCATAGGTACGTTAGCGTATTTTCAAATTATGCGGACTATAACTTGGTTCCTACGGTCCACTGTTTGGGAACCATTATAGAGCGACAATAGGCGTACCAAGTCCCTGATATGTGGGAGACTGATTACATTTACAGCAATAAGGAGAATTAAATCGTTGCGCGCGTCATTAATCATGGCCCGCGGTGTAGACAGCTACCTTTGTGTAGCGACGCGTGTAGCGGCCAGTGCGTAGTGTTGTACAAATATTTGTTATCGACCATAATATGTAATAATAGGTAATAATATGGTATTACGTAATTCCATAAATTGTTGATATTTATATAATTCAATTGTACTCAGTTTAGGTAGGTTTATCATATAAATATTTTCCTACTTCATAACTTATAGCTAACCTCTATTTAATTTTTATTTTTGATTCATTAATATATCTCACCCATGCAATTCACCTAATCACTAAGTCATGTAAAGAACAAACTGAAGCATTTCCTGTTTCATTGTTCAAGTAGAGCAAAAAAAATCATTTTACATTGTATATAAACGAATAATGACCGATAATCGAAGTACCTATATATAATTCTACATACAATACAGGTACTACAGTTACGAATACGGATACCAACTATCGCCACATCCCTAGCAGCGCTTCGATTGCCACGAGTGGTGGGTGTTTTTCAAAACGCAACCGTCAGCTAAAAGTTCGCCAATATAACAACTAGTTTATTCCTAAATTCGTACACATTTATTTCGGACCCTTTCCGTTTGTGCAGAATTTTGCGAAAAACTACCGAGTGAGAGGAAATCGCACTGCCTTTTTTGGACAACAAAATGCGTTTGTGAACTGATTTCAGCTTTGTGAATAACTAGAAAGGTTGTTTGGTCAATGTGGTAAAGAATTTAGGCTTTTTAACACTGTTTTGGCAGATGCACTTGCATGTTTAACTAGTGAACTAATTAAGTGCGTAAACAAAGTTCATTTGAACTTTTCTAAGTTAATTTCATTCAAGACCGAGGAGTGTTTCGTTCTGTTATATTCTATTATATTGGGCATATTTGGTACAGGTCAGGTATATCAGACTACGCTTTTCCAATGCGAACATACGGTTTAGTGACTAAAGTGCCGACCGATCTCAATCCACTCATATGTTTCTGACAATTGTTTAAAATACTCTCTTCAATTATAACCACTGAGTTAATTATAGCTTGATGCCCTCTTACCTTTGTAGCCCGGTAAAGATCCGACAGTAGCTATAATAATGCGTCCTTTTATTATTAAGATTAATGTTGATAAGGAGTTGGTGATTATATATGACTTAATGATAATTAATGATTCCGATTTTTTAAGTTTCATACAAACCTAATCTAATATAGATCAGTTCACAATTAGCAATTATAAATGCGAATAAAAAGAAAGGTGATAATTAATGAACCTAATTCGGATCGCCATTCTACAATGGGAATAATCTAATTAGTTTCGGTAGGACCGGAGCTATCTGCTGGGGTAACTCAATTACGAAGACGACACTTAACTGTGCTGTACCTATCGCTATAATACTGAGAGTACATACGGAACTCAACGCTATATGGAATGTTCTTTGCAATGAAGTTAACCATTACATATCCTTGCATTTTTGTAACTACTTATTTTAAAATAAGTATTATACTCGCTTATAGATATTTGCGTCAAAATGGGTGAGATTGCAGCTTTGATCTTTAGTGAATTTGGTATATATCATTCCTAAAAGTAATGTTTTTTAAAATCATTTTTAAAGATTTCTACAACGAGAATAATCTAATTAGTTTCGGCACGACCGGAGCTATCTGCTGGGGTAACTTAATTACGAAGATGACACTTAAATGAACTGTTCATATATACTGCGAGTGCAAGATCACATATTAGCGCTGTATGTGATTTCCTATGTAATGAAGCTAACTATTACATATTACTATTTGTTTATTCTTAATTATTATTTATAATTATTATTCTTAATAAATTATTATTCTTCATAATCAAAACAATGATAATGTTTCATTACTTTTCAAGATCTCTACAATTATCATAGAGATTCCTCCTGCTATCAGACAATGAATGAATTCGAGTGATATAAAGATCCAAAATGTTTATAATTATATTTACATATTTAAAAACATTTATAATTTAAACATATTATCCGATTGTATCAATCAATCCGATGATACCAATGTTATACATTGATGCGGCAGTCTACGTTGTACTTATACATGTATAATCGTAGGTGTGAACATTTTTATGATGGCAAAAAAGAAAAAAGTTACGTATGGTTTCAATTTATATGGACCTCCCAACTAGGGGTTCGAAATTATCGCGTTCACGATATAATCC
>DWPV01003952.1:0-14340 GCA_018251915.1 Urbanus proteus proteus
TAATTCCATTCACAACATAATAAAGTTTCTGATAAAATTATCTAATCGTTAAATAAGCCGTAGTAAATACTTAATTTTTGACGGTCTTTCGAGTTTTCGTGAAAATACCACGGAATTAGGTGCCTTTACCTTATATGTGATAATAATTTTAATATTTCTATAATAAATATATTCGTCAAATTGCAGGAAAAAATCGAGTATATATTCTTGGTGATATTCACGGGAGAGTGCGTGATGAAGATCATAGCGTATGGGTTCGTGATGCACCAGGGATCCTACCTCCGGAACGGGTGGAATCTGCTCGATTTCACCATTGTTGTTATTGGGTAAGATATTTTCGTAGTCTTCTTCGTAATCTTTAGTGTATGGAAATCTTTCTACCGTACAAGGTAGTTAACTTATGGATGCTTATCATACTCTCCAAAGGACTTGATTTTGGTTGAAAGCATTTGATTTTGATTGAAAGAAATTTCATTTAAAATCAAACATTCGTACAGATATTAAACACATATTCATAGCACAGCGTCTCTGGTTGAAAGAAACCCCAAGGAAAGGCAAAATCTTAGCGATATTTTCTTTAATAAGACCATGTAATATGGCTTAATTATATATGTTTTCATAATCATTAGTTCATTCTTTTCTTCCTCTGAGCAAAGGCCTCAAAATAAGAAACGATCAGGGTATCTGATTACTTTCTTTTGAAGGCTTATATTTTTATCAATAGCGTTTATTCACAAGAGTTACAAACATTTTTCTTATTATATTTTTGAATATTTTTGCTCCTTTTATTCATTCAAGGCTAATCCCCTACAATTTTCCAGCATGGTGAGCACAGTTCTGTCGAGTATATTCAAGGACGCCTTCGACGTGAAAGCTCTGAGGGCTTTCAGGGTGCTCCGGCCTTTGAGGCTGGTGTCTGGTGTGCCTAGTAAGTATCTTACTATCTTATCTATTTTTATTTGGCTTAAAAATAATTAAATTCTTTTTCAAACTTTTTCTCTTATTTGTCAAAGGATTTCTTTTAGGTTGCTTATTTTAGTGTTAGTATTGTCCTAAATTTATGATGATACGGAAGACCGAAGATTGGGCTCAGTGGCGTGCCTCGAGACTTACCTATGTCCAGCAGTGATAAAATAGCGATAAAAATACGAGTTCAGAACCTTTATCTCTGTTGTTTTTCAACCAACATAATTTCTTTAATTTGATATTAGCTATTTTACGAGCTTCACTTTGTTCAAATAAACCTAATATTTTCTCTAAATGGTCATTAAAACTATAGTTCTACCATTAGTAATTTCAAATTCGATCATAACCTACATTCACGCCTCAATATCCTTCATAAGCATCTTAGACCCTGATTCCAGAACGTGCTTATCCTGTAAGTTGGATCAGACCCATTGTCCCGGTATAATGGGCCGCTATTGTCTCCTTATTAAGGACACCTGAGATGTACGGGTGGACGGAAACATAATGAGCTGGATAAAACTGGATACGTATTTGTATCAGGATTTATATTTTGCAATAGATACCGTACTAGGATACTGTGTTGTAAAAACCATTGGTACAGAAGTCGGTTATTAACACCCAGATACATAACTAAAATGGTCGCATAAAAACATATAAATATTAAATCTATATCGTTTCGAATAAGGTTTAAAAAAAGAAAGAAAAGGACAGAAAAAAGAAGAAAGGAAAGAAAGAAAAGATTTTTTTTTTAATCCTAGATGTTATGTTGCTTATCAACGCAACCGTTTTTATCTTGTTCGTTGGCATCTTAGTTGGATATTTCCTAATGAATGCTCATTTTCGAGTATCGTTAAATTTATGAACATACCATATTGATCTATTTTTACAGAGTTATTTATATGTATCTATATCTAATAATTGTGTCATGCATTTATTTATTATACTCATTATTTTTAATGTTACCGATATTTTCGGTTTGTAACTCTTTTCTTGTTTTGACCGCTGATTAGGCAGATTCATTCCTTTACAGGTCAGCAGTAATCAATCGTTTTTATCGTATTGTAATACCTTTCGTCTCCAGGTCTGCAAATCGTGCTGAACTCCATCCTGAAGGCGATGGTCCCGTTGCTCCACATCGCTTTGTTGGTCATCTTCGTCATCATCATCTACGCTATCATCGGCCTTGAGCTCTTCTCTGGAAAGATGCACAAGACCTGCTATGATAAGTACACAGGTATTGTTGATCAGATACGGCATTGTCTCATTATTAAGATAGATTTTTAATTATATAGAAGAATAAATATAATTTATAATTTGACGACCCGCGTGGCGGAACAGTTACAGCGATCAGCCGCACATGGACATCTGTAGTTAAAGTCAAATACGATTAATCTTACCTTGTATTGCTTGTACTATTGGTGGAACGAATGCCACCAAAAACATTTATTTTGTGCAGACCTATGGTGAAATTACAAAATTTTCGGTCCATTATGGACTAATTACTGCAAACACTGGTCCTTCTGAAATTTCAGTGGTATAATAAACTAATGTCTTTTCCTTTTCTAATAAGCAGCTGGAAAGGAAGAAAAAAATAAATCGTGTTGTAATTCATATTGAATCGAGTCATGATATCTTTTCAGATGAGATGATGGACTCCCCACATCCATGCGATGAGGACAACGGGTTTAACTGCTCAATGCTGGGTGACGAGATGGAGTGCCGCGAGGGTTGGATCGGCCCTAACTTCGGTATCACCAACTTCGACAACTTCGGCCTCTCCATGCTCACTGTCTTCCAATGCATCACACTTGAGGGCTGGACTGATGTTATGTATAATGTGAGTTTGCTGTTATTTTTTAATGTATTTTATCATCATTATCATTTATGATCATCAACCCAAGCCAATTCATCATCAGTCCACACTGGATAGAATTATGGATAATGACGTAACATATTTTATCAGACGCTTTGTGCTATTATAAAAATTCGAGGCTGCTTGAACATACTTCACTTCACTAAGATTGCAAATAATAATACCATTCGATTTTATTGTACCATGCTCTTCAAGTTTGGCGAATAGTAAATAAAAAAAAACTATTTTTTATAGTGGCAGAGTATTTATTTTCCTGCAGATGTTTTCCTTTGCTGTTAAAGCCATTGTTAATTATTGTAACTGAATGATTTGAACATTTTACAGATTCAAGATGCAATGGGCAATAGTTGGGAGTGGATATACTTCGTCTCAATGGTGATACTTGGTGCATTTTTCGTCATGAACCTTATTCTTGGTGTGTTGTCTGGGTATGTGTTTAGTAAAATATCTGGTGAATTATGGACCAGCTCTTGCATTAAAATATGTATAACATGTATATAATATAATATTCCAGTGAGTTCTCAAAAGAGCGAGAGAAGGCAAAAAACAGGGGAGACTTCCAGAAGTTAAGAGAAAAGCAGCAGTTAGAAGAAGACCTTAAAGGTTATTTGGACTGGATCACACAAGCGGAATACTTAGAACCTTTAGCCGACCAAAATGACACGGTAGATCAGAAGAGAATTGACTATGGACTAGCCACAGGGAATATGTTAGGTAAATATATTTTGAAGTAAAGTTAAAGTTTCAACCAACACTTCTTAATGGACTCAGGATTGGTACGACTAAATTTAATAAGATCACCAATTTGCAGAAAAATTGCAACGTATCAAAGGGAAAAATTAAAATTTGAAACATTTTATATCGAATCGTAGCAACAACACTGTATTTATAGATATTTGTTTTGTATGTATTGTTTGCATATTTCCAGGACAAACGGCAAGTGAGCACGATTCTACAGACCATTTGGGTATAGAACCGGTGGAACAGAAAAAATCAATAGGCAAATTATGGAAACAGGACTTCGATAAAGTAAGTTGATAATTATTAAATTAATTCGTTGAAATATCCAAACAATCACGTAGTATACAATTTAGTTGTTTAATATGGTGTAATATAAAAGTTAAACTAATAACAGGGGTCCTAGCATGTTGCCTTGGTGTACTCTTATCTTTAATTCGCTTAAAAGTTAAAGTCGAAGAATCTAGAATATTGCGATTAAATTGTTAAGACGATTTAAAATATATAATAAGTATTATAAGAATATTGTCAGTGACGTGAAAAATAATTGGTTTTCAGGTGAATCGACGTATGAAGCGTGCATGTCGACGAGCCGTGAAGTCGCAGACATTTTACTGGCTCATCATCGTGCTCGTATTCCTTAACACAGTAGTTCTAGCTAGCGAGCATTATCAGTAAGTTAGATATTTACAATTGTTTTCTAACCTTTAGCGTTCTGTTTATTGTCATTTTATCTGGTTTCGACAATCGAAATATTAAAAAAAAATGACTTTGTAAACAGAAGTTGTAACTTTTACATTTGTTTTGTTTTATTTTCAGACAACCACAGTGGCTAGATCTGTTCCAGGAGTACGGGAATGCTTTCTTTGTGGCGCTGTTCACGCTTGAGATGTTAGTGAAGATGTACAGCTTAGGTTTGCAGGTAAGCCTTCATTAGAAGGATTGTTTTTTTTATAATATTATATCGATGGTTAGTAGTGGATTCAGCGGGCTTGACTTCCTTAACCTAACTAATCTAAAATCATGTTTAATGTCCTTGACCTTTTAGTGTTTGGCATAATTTCAGAAATTAAATGTTCTTTTATTCTTTTCTTCTACCTTTATTATATTACAGCTTGCTCATATTTCTCCTTCCTTCCATGAAATTCTTTGAAATTTGTCGTCGACCTCCAAACAAAAATAATTATTCGTTTGTGAAAGTGTCCACTCTCATCTAGTAGATTTGTTTGTTACGTCGACATTCCATCAAAAATGTGTTTAGAACTAAATTTATAACACATTTCAGGGCTACTTCGTATCACTGTTCAACCGCTTCGACTGCTTCGTGGTGGTGGGGTCCATCAGCGAGATGGTGCTCACGAAGACGGAGGTGATGCCACCACTCGGCATCTCCGTGCTGCGTTGCGTCAGATTGCTGAGGGTTTTCAAAGTCACCAAGTTAGTATCATCTAAGATTTTTTTAGGAAAAATGTGCGTTGAAGTTGCTTCTCTTTTAATTAAATACCTGGAGAAGTAGGATAAATTTCAATGATGATTCTACACAAAATTTATTTCCCATCGCATGCGCATTTTAGTCCTTTCGCATACATAAAATTTAGGGAGTTCTACAAGGCGCTATATTGTCTCTATTTATGATACTTCTCAAATATATTTTGATGCTTTAAATTATTTTCGTTTAATTATTGTCAATTACACATTCTTGCGTCAATCATTTCAGATACTGGAGATCACTATCCAACCTGGTAGCATCTCTCCTTAACTCGATCCAGTCGATCGCTTCTCTACTGCTGCTGCTGTTTCTCTTCATCATGATCTTCGCGCTCCTCGGCATGCAGGTGTTCGGTGGCAAGTTCAACTACGACCCTGTGGAAGAAAAGGACCGACACAACTTTGATTGTTTCTGGCAAGCGTTGCTGACGGTATTTCAGGTGATCTATGTTATTATGTTAATTAAAAACTTTATTTTTATCTAATAGTAACAAATTTTCTATAGTGTCGATATATATATATTTTTAGGCCAAAATTTTATGTATTTTATCATTGTAATGGTATTCTTGTCATAACCAGTGTAATGGTTTCCAAGCTAAGCTCGTACTGACAGATTAAAAAGTTTTTCTTTTTTGTCACGTTGTGATATGTGTATTTTGTAATACAGTTAGATTCATTAAATTTAAGATATAATGTATGTTCAAAATATTAGTTGGATTTTTTTTTTTATAAATTGAATTTCATTTCTATATTATTATACTTTAATGAATGCAGATCCTAACGGGTGAAGATTGGAACGCAGTGATGTACGAGGGTATCAAGGCGTACGGTGGTGTTGGCTCCGTTGGCATCCTCGCGTGCATCTACTTCATCATCCTCTTCATTTGCGGCAACTGTATCCTCTACTAATACTAATTTAACGATATTCAGTCCAGATTACATATTTGACAATGCCTTTCATTCAGAGATAACAATACATCTTGAATGTAAATTTGATATTGACTTTTCTTATCGAACACGTGTTACTTTAAACTTATAGGTGTTCTCGTGGTGTGGCAGTCTTATATAGCAACAATATCTTTTCTTGTGGCTTTTACAGGAGGAAATTAAGAAGATGATTACGGAGAAGTGTTTACCATTTTGGCAATATCAACATGCTCTGAGAAATGGTTTTTAAAAGGTCTCAACTTTTTATTCCAAAATATTGACAGGTGAATGATTCATTTTAAGGGATAATATTGGCAAATTAAATTGTATTTGATAAATGATAATTCCTTAACAATATTGAAACAGACATCTTGCTGAACGTGTTCTTGGCTATCGCTGTGGACAACTTGGCTGATGCCGAGTCGTTAACTAACATCGAGAAGGAGGAAGGCGTACGTATTATCGATTTTTAATATATCTTGTTTTGTTTAATTAATTATTGTTTTAAATACGAAAGCATTTCTTTTCTTCTGTGAGGGTTTAACTAAATAGCTCGTATGTATAAAATTTTACTTAATTGTGATTTGTGAAATTTTCCTACAAGCAAATTAGAACTGGTGAATTAGTAGGTGCATAAGTATTAACGGTGCTAGGCAGATTTCTAAAGTCATAGATATATTTTTACATTTATTTTTTAGAACTTATATATACTTTTATATTTTTATCCATAAAGCAAGCAGCGGAAGAAAAAGAAGGCAGTGTGGTCATCGAGGGCGCCGCCGCTGACACCGATGATGAGTACATCCTGCATGACGATGATGCATATACCACTGATAAGTATGTATATGTAAATTATGAGTATAAGTAAAAGTAAAGGGGTTATAAGTGAAATTATGAGAACAGTACTTCCTTTTACGAAAGTCTTTAAAAGTCACTGTGTTCTTAAATTATAATTAATATCTGGTACATATTAATTTTCTACTGGCGCCATATCGTGATCTGTTGTGAGCTTCCACTTTTACAAGTGGAGAAATGTACAATAAGAACACTTCGTTAGCGTGATTCAGAAACTAGTGGTACCATCTCTACATACGCGGCATGAAGTCGCTACAGTCTTGAAAAAATAACATAGTTATTAATATATTTTCTAGCTCTGATAGAGAGTATGAAGAGACAGGATCAGAAGGACAGGAGGGCGAAGGAGATATAGAAGAAGGGATGGGTGAAGATAATGAAGGAAGGATTGAGGAGGAACAGGAAAGGGAGGACCTCGATATGATGGAGAGCAACCAGAGGAACCATATTGGTAAGAATTATATTAATACGTATTTGTATGTTATAACAATAGAGATTATAATATAGGTAATAGTTTACTTAAAACCTCGTCCTATTTCGATATAATGAAATAGGTAAGTAACAATATGCATAGCTTGTATAAGAGCGAAAGATATTTATTAGCTCCTTTAAATTAAGGTTTAATAGTAAAGGAAGTTTAATTTGAAGAGTACTGACATAATTATAATCTGCATGAGAATGATGAGACACAATTTTGAATGAGTGATGATGTGCGAAAGGAAACAATCGGTTCTATGATAAATTTAAAACTAAAGTAAATTGATATAAGTGCGGTAGATTTGCCGTTAGTATTAAGATACAATAGTAATATTTATTATAAGTCAACGAGCGCGATGTTAAAAGCTAGATAAAAGGGAAACGTAAGTGTGGTAATATCAGCTAAACCTTAGAATCTGGAAGGATAGAAAGGCTAACCAACTGGCAATAGTGAATACAGAGTTGGAGGAAGAACCGCGTCTGAAACGTAAGCCGACGACCTCATCGGCGCGCCCCCGCAGGCTCTCCGAGGTCGATATCCGCGACTCTAAGAAACCGATCCCAGACGCCACCTCCTTCTTCATATTTAGCAAAACCAACAGGTTAGGGACCCGGCGGCGGTCGCTTGAAATGCTTAGATGTTACTTTCGTATCTTCGCCTTTTGTTTTTGTTTGTTTGTCTCTGATGATACTTTGCTCTTTGTTATTGTAAATTCAAGATAGTCAACATTTAATACTACGTTTAAGTTTTTTTTTTCATCAAAATATTAATGATAATGAAAAATAAATATTCAATCATTTTATTACTAAGTACTATGTCTTCTGAACTTATGATTTTAACCGAATTCTATTAGACTCTGGATATTATTAGGTTTATAGTAAAGTGCAATAAATGAACTTAAAATCATCAGAGATAAATATCTTTATTTAAATATTTTGCCTTTCGTCTTTCTCAATTCTAATATTTTCAGCTGTATCCTTTTATGTTATATTATTAATAATATTTTTTACTCTTACACATATTTTGCTAATTTCACTATATTTATGTTTGCAATTCATCTACTATTCACGAATTAAACATTTAGCGTCAACCACTAGGTACGTTAATATTTTGCTGACCTCGGCATGTCTAGGTATTACACTATATAGGATATTAGTTAAGGTAATTATAATAGATTGATTTTGTATTGTATCAAAGGACTATTTCACTGTTTTTACTCACAAAGATGGCGGCCAGGAGGAGGAGGGGACGTTAGTAACGGCTAGGCCCCGGCGGGTCTCAGAACTGAATATGCCCAATCAGACGCCACCAATACCGAACGCTAGTAGTTTCTTCATATTCTCCCCAACGAACAGGTGACTTGTGTTGCCGCTGACTCGGTACCCGTGTCTCATTGTGCGAACAATTGGCTCTGTGTTGTCTCCAGCCTTGCTGATCGATTTGTTTGTTCCATATACCTCTCCAATGTGATCGTCTTCACTGTCGATACCAATTTCATCTTCATGTACATTTACTTTCGCAAATGCACGAGTGTTATCCCCTAAATTCTTCAAAATTACACCGAATTGCTCGGTATCAAAATTTATTACAATGAGATAACAGGGTACCTTTACGCTGTTTCAGATGTTAGTGGTCAGGATTGATTGTAGCGCCATTAGGGTTGTTTTTCTTAATTTCATAGCATGGTTTATAATTGAAGTGGTTATTTCATTTCATCAGTTATTAGAAGCCGTGTTATAGCTACAGGATTTTTATCTCAGTTGTTAATTATCCTTTGAATTCAAATATAATTAAGTAAAGCATGAAATTTTCCATGAATTACGTTTTTAAAAGCATGTTTTCTGCTTACGTGATTTTTGTATATGTATGTAAATTTATTGACTTTTTGCATGTTGCTGTGTTTATGTATGTACTTAAATTATATGTATATGTATTGGTGTTAAACATAATACTCTTAACATTACACTATTTATACACACAGGTAAGTAACATTTTGTCACCTATTTATATATCTTTGTTTCCCTAATTAAAAAGAATCTAACTATTCCTTCAAGCACCATGATGTAAATAAAAAAATGTATTACAAAATTGCGGAGGGCTAATTAGGCAAGACATTTGAAATCCAATAACACAAACCTGAGACTGACACTATATACTTTGTTATAAGTACAAAAAGTATATAATATTTTTTCCAAACTAAATATAAATATTACAACAAATACTCACATTGATACCACGCTATAAATATGCCATTTTACTTATATAAAATGCAAGTCCAGACGCCAACAAAACACAATATGAGTTGTTCAATGTTTTAGAAAGTGTTTAGTTAAAAACTATAAAAGTAATTGGGCGGCTTAAAATATAACTCTAATTAAATAAAAATACGTATAAATTAATCTAATGTAAATTTAACCTAAAAAACTTTAACAGAGCAGTTTCCAACAGCTTCCCAAAGTATACTTCGATAAATTTGAATAGACAATGTCTTCTATTTATGACATTTTTTGTAAAATTTTCCGAACAAAATTAGTGTTATAGAAAAAAATAACTTATGACATTTATTTTAAGCCGACCATTACTTACAATTCCTTTATCTTAGGAGCTTTTGGTGTCTATTCATAAATCACTGAGTGGTGTTCCAAGAATAATATCCACCATGATATCAGGTTCCGTGTGTTCTGCTACAAGATGTCAGCATCGTCCACATTCGGGAACATCATCCTGGCATGCATCATGCTGTCGTCCGCCATGTTGGCAGCTGAGGATCCCTTGGATGCTGCCCAGAAAGGTTTCAGGAATTGGGTACGTTATATTTTCACCGTAACGTTCGTTTTGAGATCTTGGATTGCTATACGCGTAGTAAAGCCAACGAAGGGGTTTTACTGAGAATAAAACTTGCATAACCTGGCCTTTCTCGCACAGCTAAGTAGTAATTAAGCTATGTAAATTTAAAATAACAAAGAGAAATACAATCCGCTCAAAATAATTCATTGCCTCCGATGCCCATCTGACACCTGCCTCCAAAATTACTGTAGACTTGACTGTATACATGACGTGTATAGTATAATTCTTACTTTTTAACCACATTCTATCACTTCGCAGTTGCTGAGTCAATTCGACGTGTTCTTCACGGGCATCTTCACGTTGGAGCTGTTCCTGAAACTGGTGACGTATGGGCTGGTGCTCCACGAGGGCGCCTTCCTGCGCTCCGCGTTCAACGTGCTCGATATGCTCGTTGTCTGCGTGTCGCTCATCTCTATGAGTTTTAAGTACGTTTACTTCTATATCTGTATATTATCACGACCCGGATGGCGCAATGGTTAACACGCCGGACCGCTAATCCGAGGGTCCTGGGTTCGATTACCAGCGAGGCGGAAATTTCAACGATGAGTATAAATTTCCGTTCTTGGTTTGGGTGTGTGTCCTTGTCTTGTGTGTTGTCCATGGCACCTACGACACAGGAGAAAATCCTACTGTGGGGCCTATGAGTGTGAAGCGTTATTTATTTATTTATTATAGACGGGCTACGTCATTTAATATCTCTTTTTTATTTGTTAGTATGTCTTCGTTTCTTATTCATTTATTTTGAGGATTATAAAAGACAAAATAAATGTGTAGTAGGCATTTGTTTGTTTTATTTTTGTTTAAATATTTATTCAATTCTACTAGACACTGTAGTGCAATCAAATCTGTAGTACAATATTCAAATAAAATTAATAATTGCAATTAGAATTATAAAGTCGAGTTAATTTGAAGTTAATTGGAATTTGAAATCACATCTAACGATTGTAATTTTTTTTTTTTTTGAATTTCAGGTCTGGAAGTATATCGGTAGTGAAAATATTGCGAGTGTTCAGGGTGCTGAGGCCTCTTAGGGCCATTAACAGGGCGAAAGGCCTTAAGGTCAGTATTGGTTTTTCCATGATATCTATAAGACATAGCTTTACTCCATAAATATGCCCCACCATTAATTAAATTCGAAATAATGTCTATATAGCTTGTATTCAGAATTAAATAAAAAGGGTTGGAGTAATTTGACGTCAACAAGGGCTTAATAAAAACTTTATCCGAATACGGCAGGGCATATTTATAATTAAAAACTAAATACTTATAATTTTAACCAAGATATTTGATACGTTTTATATAATTCCAAATAAAGATTATTATCTATCTTTAAAATCTGAGAACATTGTTGTAACTATAACACTAAATTACGTTTTAAAAGAATATGTCGATCCAAAAATTTGTATAACTGAAAAATATATTATTTATGTCCAACAATCTCACAGTGTTTCCCTGATTATAGCACGTTGTTCAATGCGTGATCGTTGCTATCAAAACGATCGGCAACATATTATTGGTAACATCGTTGCTACAATTCATGTTCGCGGTCATGGGAGTGCAAATGTTCAAGGTAGGGGGCAACCTCATCAATTATACCAGAAGCTATAGCACCATCTTTACCTCCATCTATGATATCACGTGTGTCACTGTTTGGAGTGAAAACACAAGATATACAACGTTCACTATAAATACTTTTACTGTTACAAATTTCAACTACACCTTTGGGTATTGTCTTTACAAACTTTCTATTTTCTTCTTCACGCTCATTTCTCATGATTTTATTTATTCTTATATTATTTAAATTTATAAATACAATTATTCTTTTACAATTTTACAAAATATATATACAATTATAGTTTTATAACTATAAAAGCTTCATTATAGTTTTATTTAAGCTTTGTTTAACTCTGTGCTAACTATATGTTAATAAAGCTTCCTCAAAGTACGTATAATGGAAAGCTTTGCAGCAAATATTTTTGTCAATAACTTCTTTAGTTTATTTATTATTTTGATCATCTTTTCTTATCCTACTTAATTCTTCTCTTACTTCGGAAGTTAGTTAGTTGTGGAAATTATATATTACTTTTATCCTCAAATTATTTAGCACGTCCTGTGATAGAACTAATCGTAGCCATTAATCATCTAGTCCTTTGGTTTCTCATACTGTATCTATGTTGTCAATATCATCAGCATGTACATTGGACCCAAAGGTGTATTATTTACACGAAAAACCATTTAGTCGACTAATAAACCCTGTGTATTCTTTAGAATAACCACTCCCCCTACCTTGGCGTATTTGAGTCTACCCCGAAAGGTCTATTAACATGTAGATTCATGGTGAACCTAACATGGTGGTCCGTTGTATTAAAGTTGTTTGCTTTTCCCTTTATGTCCCGATGCTGCGTGGACACTTGTGGACTGTCCTACCCTGCCCCGGTAACGTATGCCGACTAACGCACGGTCCTCGTAACAGTATGTCGTGAAATGTGTGATAGTAGCTATTAAGACTATAGGGAATATAATGCTAGTTACTTATCTATTACAATTTATGTTCGCTGTCGTTGGTGTACAGTTATTTAAGGTGAGACTTGTTGCTGGTGCTTCGATTTAATCATAGTGCTTAATTTGTTTTTAAATTTAATGTGTAAAGTGTACGGAAAATGGTGTATTATAATTTGTAATTGGTCTGTGTTGTATCTCTACCGCAAAGGGAACTTACGCTATTTTAAGACTACATATTGCATTATTTATTCCACGAAAGACATTATCATAATTATTATTTAAAAATAAATTACAATTAATAACTATTTTCAGTACATCTTTAAAATTTCAGGTATAGTAGTTGAATAGGCAATGCTTAAAGCCAACATTATTAAGTATTTTTATAAAATAAAGTAAATGCATGGCATTGCACTTGCTTATAATATTTTGAAAGAAAAAAATACTTAGTGCTTTAGTGGAAAAATAATTTACAGTAATGCAAGTTGCAACATAAATTAATGAAAGAGCTTATTAACATGTCACAATATTGCCCAAGTTTAAAAAAATAGCCAAGAATGCTTCTGTAGCATAAAAGCTTATGGTTTGCCAAAAAGCCAAAAATTGCCAAAAAAAATATATCTCTTTTTAATTTGTTTAATCATTCCAAACGTAATCTATTTCATTTCTTGTCGGTTAATGTCAATTGATTTAATAATCGAAAACACCAAACGAATACTTGGCAAGCCAATGGTATAAATTCATAATAAATTGCCTTAATATGCTTATAAGTCATGAGAAATGAGTTTAATTCAATTTTGCAACTCATTAAAATGTATGCAAACATTTATTAATATTGCAGTTGTAGTAATAGCATGCAATAGCGTATTTAGAAATTTCATATCATTTGACTAATATATGAGACTTTGTTTCAGGGTAAATTTTTTAAATGTAATGATATTTCGAAAATGACAAAAGACGAGTGTCGGTAAGTTGTTCATATTATGTTTGCTCTTTATTAAATGTTATACACCACTTACTATATTATACAAAGTAACATAAATTTAAATGTAATCTCTATGGTAATGCTAAGTGTGAATTTTGTCATTTATCTGCTAAAATAAACTTAAATTATATTTACTTTTCCTTTTAGGGGGACATATTTAGTGTTTGAAAACCGCAACTACGCGGTAAGAGACAGGGAGTGGAAAAGGAATGACTTCCATTTCGACAATGTCATGAAAGGAATGCTCACTCTTTTTACCGTGTCAACGTTTGAAGGATGGCCAGGGTAAGTTTAAAATCTATATTGAAAACAGAAAAAACATGAATTTGATTAATCAAAATAAAACTGAAATGTAAAATAAGACCCCCACCCATTGACTTATTATAGTAAGGACCCGGCTAATGAACGCTACAAATGACCCCAGTTCTGTGGCCCTATAATAGCAATATAGGGCCACCGCGACTCAGTCGCACTGCGCAAGACACGTAACCGGACGTCCATCTGATTACTTCAGAAAAATGCCAAATTGTGCCGTAAAAGGGTTCAATTTTATTAATTAAAAGACACATGGGGAATCATAACATCGATAAATAAGCTTACATTATAATATTTTGTAGTTTAACAATTAAATAATTGCATTTTAAAGCGATTTCATTTTTGTACATAATGGTCCAGGAGCTAGGT
>DWPV01003953.1:0-14339 GCA_018251915.1 Urbanus proteus proteus
GGGTCTGCTTTTACTACCTGTCGCGTCTATTTATTTAACTAGAAAACGGGTATAAAGTGAATTAGTAGAAAATTATTAATAAATTATAAAGTACGAATGAAAATCTCATTGAATATGCGTTTTTGGCTAATAACTCCGTCGAGAGCTGTAGCTCTACCTAGCTCTTGAAGGCATCTTAATATATTAAGTACTATATACTTGTATATTATATATGTAGCAAACGAAATTAGCACCTGTAAAAACCCCGAATATGATAAAAATCCTACCTGAACTCGGCTTCAAATACGTTACTGCCGCCTGAGGACTAAGTTGGAACGCCTCAGACACTGTTATTTTTTATTAAACTCAATTAATTACCTAGAATCAATTTTCATTCCTGTGTATTGGCATAATTCCGAGAAGTATTTATTCCTTTTATGTCCATTATTTTTCCCATACAGTGGAGTAATATGGATTGTTCAAGACGTATCATTACATTACGATGATTATGAATTTTGCTAAAAAAGGCTTTCAGTACAAAAAGAGGTCAATTGATGGATGTAGCCTTTATTTCTTACACCATATGACCCAATGCATGATTTTTATGTAAATGAACGCAATTAAATAATTTTAACGTCAAACGTAATAAATCCAAGATAAAATATCCGTTTTTATAATCGGTATAAGTTACTGCGGAAGTTATATTTTCGAAGCATGTATTTTTCTTATTGTTTAAGTACATAAAAAGGTGTTTACTGGATTGGTCATCAATAATAAAGAATTATTTATTAAAATTCAAACTAAAAGCAAATAAAAGCCTATTAGGTACGACAATTGAGTTATCGATTTAAAAAGAAAAAAGTTTAAATTGATTTCAGTTTTATTTGCTCCCGTGTAATGTAGCAATGTACAGCGCGGATCAAAAGAAACGGATAATATTTATTCTGACCTTGGCGGTCGCATTTACATTGTAATTTGCTTAAGTTAAATCAAATATCGTTAACATTTTTAGCACAGCGCTTACATATTGATCTTTACTTAATTTGTAGTACAAACTCTTTGTGCAATATTTACTTTTGAGCCTCACTATGACTTGATTTCGTAACCATGTTTGTATGTGGACTAATATCACAAGAAGGTAAAAAAGTTGATACTTATTTTAAACTTAAGAACCGAGAGATCATTTCTGAAGCATAAAACTATTTAACGAGTTAAACGTCGTTATGTTTTCATAATTGCAATTAACATCTTAATACACAATGGTATTTCTCACAGTGCAGAAGAGGCGCGGCTCCGGTATCGATTGCGAGTTCTGAGAACGGCTATAAAGCGGAGAGTTCTAATTATAGTGCATACGCCGGCAAGCGCCTTATGTCACGTCGCACAAGGTTACTATAGCGAGGAAATTATTTCTAGACGGCTTTCCGAAAGCGGCTAGAAGAAAGTACTTTTACTCGGAGAGGAACGAAGTGGCACAGTTTCCACGAGGCGTGCGGTTGCTGTCCACAGCACCGCGGCTTTCCAACTCGATTTAGGGATGTTAGATCCGATCCGATACTTGTGTGGATCGATACAATGGAATACGATCCTCTAAATTTTTGGATCGATACAATAGCAATTGTATTGAAAAAAAATGTACGTACGTATGTCATCGTATAAATTTGTGAGAGAAAAACAAGAACATATTTTCGTGATTACTGAATTCTTTGTGTGGTGATGTTTGGAAGTATTAAGTATTAATTTTACTAATATAATAATGTCTTTGACGGTAGGTTTCGTTAGATCATTTATTGTTATTGCATTATACCTACCTAAGATTTTTTATTTCAAAGAATACATTTCGGCACGATTATTATTACATTTGTTATTTTTGAGGATATAAATCCATTTAAATGTGATAGTTCCAAAATATCGGAGGAAAAATATCGAATAGCGAAGGATTGATACTTGGATCGATACAGTTCAATACGATCTATTTCGACCTGGAATATCGATACAAGGCACCCGGATCGAGCATCCCTAACTTGATTCGCGAATTAAACGCGGTGATAGTCGCTGCGGGGAAACATGGGATTAATGTATGGGTTGTATCCTCCGGATGAGGCATGTGAACGCACTCGCGTTTCTACACTACCGTCATAAACACGTCAGCGCAGTCGCTGTATCAATTAAAGATATAGGCGACGTTCGTTAAAGGTACAGTAGTAGAGAAGAATTTATATACTTACTGAAATGTATGGCTGTACTTATTGAATGACTTTTCTCTTACTTTCTTTTCCGAAGATTATATAGAACTTATTTTCTACTTAAAAAGGCTTTGTCTTTCTCAAAAGTATCCAAAAAGAGCTCAATAAACATAATAATATAACACCTAATTTCGAAGGAATGAACCTAAATATTGCTCAAAACTAAACTGGACTTACATGTTTATTTGTTTGTTAAGTAGCCTGAACGTTGAAATTATAACGTTATAATTCCTTGCTTTGTTTACAACATAAGTACAACTAACATTGCCCTCTGCAGTAAACGACAGCGATGGTAATGAAATAATTTTCATTTTATGATCACATTTATTGTTGCTTTAAATTGGATTATATAGATTAACATTCAATACGGATTGTTTTACAAAAGACGTAACAGGAAGTCATTGTCATTAATTTTATGGGAGGATCACAACTCGATAGTGCGAAATAAAGTTAAGAAATCAGCTGATAACGATGATATTTTCTAACAGCTGTAATATAAAACACAGTATGCACCTTTGTGCTACAGTTTTCGTAGGAACTTCGTGAATACAAGGTGAGTACTTAATACATTTAATTGAAAGTTTAGTTACCATGTTATTTTAAAATGTATTTTATGAAACGTTTTCATTTACTTCAAATCGAGCTTAAAATCCACTGAAATTATTGCCATTGTCGCCCATGGACATCTGCAATCAACCCAAGATAAGATTAAGATTCTACCTGGGGTCGACTAAAGATGCGTTGCTATCCCTGAGGAATGAGTTGGGTGACTTGGGTGGCCTCGGATAAATATGTCTCCCTTACTAAACCCTTCAGCCAAAACAGAGCAGTGCTTAACACTGCTGTTATAAGGCAGAAATAGGTGTGTCTATGGTGCCGCCGGAGTCGATCTATACAATAGAGTTCTATCAAAATATTGTGTTTAGTATTTGTTAAATTCAAATTTTTGATATCAAATTAACAATTATGCCTTATAATGCCACTGGCATTATAAGGCAGTAAGCACTGCTGTGTTTTGGTCTAAAGGGTGTGGTAAGGGAGACCTACTTATCCGAGGCGTTCCATCTACTGAGACCTTGATCTTATCTGGGGTTGATTACAGATGTCCATGGGCGGCAGTGGCCACTTACGATCAGGTGTGCTGCATGCTCATTTGCTACTTTAATCATATAAAAAAAAAACAATTTATCACATGTACACGTGTCATCAGATGAATATCATCCTCATTTACTACAAACGATTTTAAACACATATCCTTTCTCTTTTCTGCTGTTTCCCTAAGTCTCTACTAAGTATGTTAATTCCCTATCTTCTATTTCAGCTATAATAATGAAGGCCTTTGTTATCCTCGCCGCCGTTGTTGCTGTGGCTGTTGCCAACCCGCTGCCGTTGGTGCAAATCATCGTCAACGTTGACGCACCGGCTTCCAACCCGCCTCCCATCGACAATGTGATTACCCCACCAGTTATCGAAGAACCTAAGCCTGAACCTGGACCCATCGAGCTGCCGATGCCCGTCTTGCCCATCATTATTCCTGACCCCGTGATTCTGCCTCCACCAGTTCTTCCCATTCCTGCCCCCTCGCCAATTCAACTGCCGCAGCCGGTTCTTCCCATTGTAGTACCCCAGCCCGTGGTCTTGCCTGAGCCTGTTCTTCCCGTTGTTGTCCCTGAACCCGAAATTCAACCAGAACCCGTTGTCCCTGAACTCCCGGCGGTACCTGTTCTCCCCCACCCCGTCGCACCTGCAGTCATCAAAACATAAGATGTTGGCAATTACATATCACAACTAAGCGATAAATATTTGAAGTAAAAGAGCATTAATATAATAAAATAGTTATTATTTAAATTACAAACCTTTTTTTGTTTACGAGGGGGAAACCTTCAAAAGGTACCCGCCGCCTTGGAAGCGACGTTGGGTTATGTAGGATTTTTGACGCTCTAAAACTCACCCGTTGGTCATCCTCATCGCTATGAAGTGAACTCCAGGTTCTCCATTGGGCCTTCACAGGAGTCCTCCGAGAGTGATGCCCCAACGGGCTCAATACCGGGCGAGTGATACGCTCGCCACACCATCTCGTGCACGGAGGTATACGACCACACATATCTACCTTAAATCTTATTTCCTAAAGCAGCATATTATTTAGAATAGTCTAATCGTTTCAGTTTTAAGAATTGTTTTGGTTGATTTTAAATGTTCTTTCATCCTCAGTCGTAATGGTTACTTAAGTTGGCATCCTACTAAATATATTTCATCTTAATTTTGAACATATTTGTTTATCCTTCTTCATTATAGCTCATAAATTTACCTCAACTAAATAATTCCGAAATAAATTGTACTTTAAAACCGCAAGAATTGCACTTCAACAGCTGTCGGGAGTCGGCTGCTTAAACCGGTTACTTCTTCATTTTGCTGAACGGCAAATTAAATGCGTACTTTTACTACACATAATAACAGTACCTACATTTAAGGAGGCTAACAAAAAGCCTCCGCAGCGGAGTTGAGGAAACGTTAACTATTCTTGTTGCTATGCGCTTATTCGTAGAAGTATTAATAAGTGTGAGTCACACATGCCAGTACGATGACGATGTAAGTCCCAAGGGTTGAATGAAAGATAGCCGCCATTTGTTTGTTGTTTTTGCAAGACGGCTGACGTAAACCTAAGCGACGGCGTCGTTAGGATAACTTCGCACTTTCCGGTTTCTGAGAATCTCTGCGTGGTATAGGTCCATGACGTCACCACAATAAAGCTTACTTTCGAGATCGTTCGTGTGAAATACTAAGGGTGTCTAGAAAATAATAACGCATATTGTCCAGCTAAAAATGATTATTAAATTTGACACTTGATACTATTTTTGGTCTACATTTTTTTTATTTATTCTAGAATTCATAATTCAGTGAATATAAATCTAAAAGTTTATATTGCATGAACAGCACTACGCTTACTAAGACGATATTTATTTTGTACATATTCAGGTGTCAAATTAGTTTGTCGGATGATGGGTTTTAGTTTAAGTTGAGAAGGACAATTACTACACTTTGTTTATGAGCATTTTAAAAAGTGCTTTAAATTTAAAATTGAACACGTGATGAGTGAGAGACTATGTATATCGGAGGGATATGTTTCGTTTCAAATATTAGTTATCGGTATTATATACCTGCATAAAATATTAAAATTAGTCAAATTTACTAAACTTGTCGCACCACCCACTTATGTTAAGTGCGGTAGAAATTCCATGCATCGATTTTGAAATCCAGATGACGTCACAATGAACTAAGCGTGAGATTCGCATTGCTATTTAAAGGCGAGGTACCAACAGGTTCTGGGAACGTTCTCGCATTTCCACGAAGTAGTACACCTGCTCTTATTTGGACCTCCCTATTTAATTGTGACTGCAGCGAATGCGGCCATCAATTACCATGACAGTCTATTTTTTGTTCCACTCCCTGTTGGCAGGGCTGTCTATTGCAATGGACCAGTAAGGATTAATATATCATCCCTAGTCAAGCTTAGAAAAAATGGAAAATAGTGAGAAAATATTGCTTGATCCATCACGATTATGAAGATCCACCCCTACCTATATCTATCACCACTATTTTCTAGCATGAAGCAGTTCTTGGGTTTCGGTGGAAGTGGTTGTGGATGCTGGTTGATTTACATATAAGGCGACCATCTTAGTCCTTAGCAGTTGTAACGCATTTGTGATCAGTTTCAGGAAGATCCCCGGTTTTGTACGGAATTGGTTACAGATATTCATGACAGTGACTTTCTATCATCAGGAGCAATTCATACTCGTTTGCTTCTTCGATTTTCTAAAAAGAAAATAAAATCAGTCGAAATGGCACAATTATTGGTATTTGTACCATACAACATTTAACACTCTAAGTACATAATTAAGTTTCACATTATCGTTAATTTGGCAGAATACGACATATCGTCCGCTTTTGTTAAAACAATTTCAGAAATCATCAGGGTTACGACTTTAGGAGTTTGCGCTTCATTTCAAGCTTGAATAACTCGTGATTTCAGGAAGCCTCCCGGATTTCCGGTAAGTTTGACAACCCTGCAAGTTGGTCGTGAGTAATGACTTGCACGCCGCATCGGATAAACCTGCGGATCATTGTTGTAAAACGTTTACCGTGTAATCTATATACATCACACACTATACCTGCATCAGATACGTTGCATAAATTGTTTCTGCAGTTTTTGCACGAGGAAGGAAATCAACAATATCGTCCTCTTGGAATAAGTCTGCAAGTCTAAGTGATAAATTAACATCTGCCTTCAACATGGCTGTTTCGTATTAGCTACTTAAGTTTCGGAGAA
Organism: Urbanus proteus proteus; assembly: GCA_018251915.1. Classification (NCBI taxonomy): domain Eukaryota; kingdom Metazoa; phylum Arthropoda; class Insecta; order Lepidoptera; family Hesperiidae; genus Urbanus; species Urbanus proteus. The sequence goes on from DWPV01003953.1 coordinate 6,553, forward strand.
ACATTAATTGTGTCATAAAAACTTATATTGTTAACTGAGTTAATACTGACGTGCGTGAATTTTTCTTGCTGTTTCTATATGAGTAGGCATAGCTAAGGCACTTCTACAAGATCATTATACTCGTATTTAAGTATTACTTGGTTTGATGACAAAATATTTTTGACGGTGTGAGAGTATTATCGACTTAATCAACGTTCGAGACGACTAAAACCCATCCTGAAATAGATTAGTCTTGATCGATGTTGGAACGTCTCATACGCTTATTTGCTTTAACCCAGGAGGGTAAGAAGTCCCGTGTCATGTCATGTCAGTCTACTTTAAGTACATGTAAGTACTCTACATTTACATATTAGAATACAGGAATATAAAGACTATCATATGCATAAATACGTTTTGATCTAGTCAAAAGTATAACCTTTCGTGGTCCTGGAGGCATCGTTTCCACGCTTATTTTAGCCTTATAACAGGGCTGTTGTGTTCGGAGGGTAAGAAACTTCTGTGATGTTCTCCGACTTAATCTTTAGGAATAGCTTCTATCTGAGGCTAATTACAGATGTTCATAAGTAGCAGAATCGATTTTTATTATCTCGTAGACTGCATGCTCGGTTTCTACTTCTATATCTATATTATACATAAACGCCAACAATTCAGCAGTCAGAGAATTACCAGCTTAATCTTCTGGACGGTACAATCATCGCCTTTTTATAAACAGATACAAATAGACAGATCAAACCGACTGTACTAGTATATCAGCACGACGACGCTTTAAATAGTTGCAAAGAGACATGCGTATAAATTATTAGCTTTTTACGCAACTGAATAGATAGTTAAGTTTGACGTCGTAATTTGTACAAAGAATGTTCATTAATCATTGTGTGCGTGTAGATGTGGAGTAATGCAAGCACACCAGCACGATTGTGGTACGTGGTAGTGACGTAACGAGTGAACAGCTGTCGCATTTTTGATTTTTTTTATTGGAAAGGGCTTATAATATGATTTTATTACAACTGTGTTAGTTTTAAATAATTATCTACTCTGGTCGTTACATTGGGTTTCATACGCTGAACATGAGCGTATTAGATAAACCTAACTTCTGTTTTTATGGATCCATAATAATTAATGTAAGTATCGATTCACTAACATTTGCGAATCGATACGTGCATTTAGAAATTTTAGAACAGAAGTGTACTCAGATTATACCTGTATACCTATATAATATAAAACCTATGTACCTATAGGATATTTGCTGTGTTACAAACATTTGCATTCGATCATTTTATTCACTTTATTGTATTGTATAGGTATCGGGAACTCGCATCGTATTCGTATTCGTATACCTACGCACTAATCGTAAACTGTATCGGTCCCGTCACTAACAGATACGAAATGAATAGTGGTGTAGTGAGTTGTGATCGAGGCGATAATGAACGCAAAGGTCACGCTATCACTGGAAGACTGCCCGCTCTGACCTTGCTCCAGTTCACCCGACCTTGTTCTCTCGAAGCTAACGAGCAACCGCTTATCTTGCGTAGCTATGCATTAGTTTCAATGGTTGGCCCACTGCGCTTAATTAAGCGGCATTCCCTGGTCGTTACCACGTTTCAGTTTCTACCAAGTTCAAGTCAGATGGGAGATGCAATTGGGAATTCCTTAATGAAGCTCAGTCATGCTTCATTAAACTGAAACTTTTGAGTTCATTTATTACTTAGGTTGACTGGAATAATTAAGCGGTTCAGCACTAATTCAATTAACAAGCAAAAACGCGGTCTGAATAGTAAAGTATCCGCTTGGAAATATTATCGCCCTGTTAAAATCGCCATTTTAACCCATTTTCTCTTCTCGCTTTAATAAGTGTTTTATCTTTAATAAATGCTTCTTTCTTTAATAAAAAAATGTCCGTTAAATTAATTAATTCAGCAAATATATAAACCTACATAGGTAGGTATACGTTATATCTAGGTAGGTGTAAGTTATATCTAGGGAAACAAATAATATAAACCGGTGTTAATCGACGCGAACACAACGCAGCGCGAACATTGTAAACATACCTAGGTACTGAAATGATCACTACATCTACATCTACATCTTCATATTCAAAAGTGTTGCAGCTAGTCGAGAAAAGAAGAGTGTTATCTTCGTTTTTAAAGCTTATCGAGATATCTTAATCACCATTAATATGATTATCCCTCATTATTTTGGATGGTTTACTTAGATCTGGGTGTGAAATCTATCCAGATATATACCTATTATTATTTATATAGTCATCCTAATTTTCGTTCTCGTTTTCAAATGATTCATAATAAAATAACCATTCTTCGTTTAAATACTAAATACTTTAAAAAACGCGTTGTAACGATTTGTGCAATTTTGTAAGGATCATGTGTTTATTACCTTTTTTATATGAGAGTAAACAATTTTCCAGTGAATGCACAGACCCCTAATTATAATAAAACTACCTAAATAGCGCGGCGAGACACGTTTGCACTTCGAGCATATTTTTTAAGTAAGTAGTAATGAGACTAATAAGTTAGAAATAAGTTTTTACAATAATCCTAGGTGTTGAAATATAAAGTAGCCTATTTAACTCTTTAACTAAATAAAAATATTCATGCTCGTATGTAAGTCTTGTTCAACTATTTTGGAGAATTTTGACGACTGGTCTGTAGGTACAAAAGCCATAAATATATTTAAATATGTTTCGTATAAAAAGATTTGAAACAAGAAGGCGTAATAAATAAAATATTTTATTTTTAAAAGATTTTAACGGAACTATCAATCAAGTACCATACACGAGAGTACATACCTAAATCGACAGGTGCAACATCGTCCCACATCAAAACACTCCGACTTGTTTTGCCAAAGTTACTAAAAGAATAAGAACTTCAAACAGTACTGTACTATTGAAAAGCTAAGCGAAGTACAACTTCAAAAACATTTTTTTAAATTACAGATACACACACTTAAATTATTTGTATGTATTGGGGGACGGAAAATATATCCAAGGCCGACGTACAATCAAGATCAGAATTGTATTACTTTTAACTTTATAGTTACTACCATTTATCATTCATCGATCTCAGAATTAATTATTTATTTGCGTCATCAAATTACTGCAATTATGTACTCGAGTATATTAATTAGTTTGTATATTTTAACTTGACTCTAGTTCGAGTGTTTTATGTTTTGTGGGTTTTTAGCGGCGATATATTATTGGTTAATAATAAAGATTTAGGTACATTTAATTTTTTTTGAGTTTGTGCACCATGTCTATCTATAAAATGTTCGTCACTGTTATAGGTATGGTCACTTGTGTATGGTAAGAAACATTGGTCGAGGTTCCAACGTCACTTTTTATTTAAGAGAAGATTATCGATTTTTACTAAATATATAAGTTATTTTAGTTCCCAGGAGCGGAACGTATCTATGATGGAATAAAGCTGAAACCAGCTCTATATTTATAGAGTTTGTTCCAGATGTGTATAGGTGAAAGTGAACACTAAATATCGGATGGACTGTAGGCTTATTTAGTACTTAAATTTAATGAAAATATCTATCAAACTAATACAATGTTTAATTTCCAGTACCTAAAAGAATTTCACCTTTTACGATACATAATACACCTTAATTATTAAAAATGTATTGAAAAGAAAACGATATCAAACTATGATTGAAATTGTAAAAATCCACATAACCTAATGAAATTTGAGTATTCTGACGTGTCTTTATTCGACGTAGACTTATTTTATTTTTCTTGTAAAGTATTTTGGGAGATGTATGATTCACCAAAGGACTATATAAATGATTGCATAAAAACCTCGTTTAGGAAATTCTGAGAATGAGTAAGTTAAATTATAGTATTAGGAACATGCAATGACAGAAGAATAATTGAATGTTTGGGTATCGTTTTTGTTACATTTTTTCGTCCTTTGAATTTGTGCACAACTTTTAAGTGAGTTGAGCTGAAAATTAGTAAGTAGGTACACATTTCTAAGAACTTATGCACGTAGTTCAACACTTAAGGTTTAAAAAAGGTTCAGAAGCATATTATGAAACATGCTTTTTAATAATTTCAGTTTTTAATTACAAATGTACTTACAGACTTGCTATTATGAAAAACGTTTAGTATTTTTTAAATAACATGTTATTATGCTTGGAAGATATTTATCATCAAGTGGAGATAGTTCGATAAGCACCAAGTGATTAGCTAGCGAAACGTCGCCCGCCCATGCGCTGTGTTAATTTTTCTCAGCTTTCTGCGAGAGTTGCTGAATACCCCCACCCTCGCGTGGGGCGTGAAAGCACCGCGGTCGTGCGCAGGCGCCGCTAAGTGTGTCACGCAGGTCGACGAACGCCGGCCTAGACCCACATACTACAATTGGGGCACAATCAGCGACAGTATACCGAGCACGTTGACCCCGCAGTGAAATGCCCATCTCTCTCCTTTACACTCTTTCTCTCGACGTCGTTACCAACTCACTGATGACCTGATTAACATATTGACGTCAAATCTCAAGACAGCTAGTTGAGACTTTAATACACTTAGCGTTGAACACTTTGAAACAAATATGAAGCCATTACACCTAGCATCTAGTATAATTGGTATATACGCAGATGTCGTGACAATTTGTTCTCCAGCATTCCGCTCGCATGTTACAATCCTAGGCATTCATCGGAACTGTCGCTTAAGAAACTGTAATTAAAATAAATAATACGAGAGCATTCATTCTTTGGTAGGTATTCGTTTGTAGGAGTTTGGAGGGGTTGGTGAAAATTACTCACGTTGAACAACAGTGCCACGCGCGCCGTTGAGTGTTTCTTATGCGTGATCTACTGGTATGTACATACAAGTCGTACAAATAGCTGGAACATACGATGAGCGCACAATTTTCACTTTCAGGTAAACGTAAGGAAAAATTCACTGTATTTGTCGATTTATACGATCTTCCTCTTTCTTCTTTCAATATTTGAATATTTTTAATGCGATTACGTCTTTGTTTTTTTTTATAGAATGATATTTAAATCCTACTAATTTCAATTGTAATTACGAACCAGATTTTTCTTATAAAGTACACTTGTAGTTTGCATCCATGCCTTTGTATTTTTTGAGGAGAGAGCTTTGACCTACATACGAGTATGTACCTACAGGTATATTTAAATAAATTCACATAATGAATAGGCATAGACAAAACAATTCAGTGCCTCTTTATCTTTTGTTTATTTACCTATGTTTGTTTTATTTTTAGTTACTGACTTTAGTGTTATCAATTTATTTTTTGGAAAATTTATTATTGTTCACCCAGACGCCGTATTTCGGCCACTAGTCGAAATACTTTTTATTATTTATTACCATATTTTATACCTTCTGTATATGTAAATGTTAACCCCGCTTTAATCTACTACTGGGAATTGAACTCAGAATTAATACTGTGAGTTTTTAAAACGTCTATTGAAACGATTTATCAACGTCATCATTCTGGTTATTAATGGCCTGCTACGAAATAGGAGTATGTTATTCAAAAAACGCGAACATTAGTGCAGCCTTGAGAGAAATCATCTAATGCACTCAATTTGCTAAGTGTTTTTGAGTGCACTACGATTGAACAAACAAAAGCGAACGGAAAAGAAAGTAAAAATGAGCGCATTGATATAAATGAGAAGTAGGCGAACATAGGTGCATCGAGAAATGTGTGCAAGCGAACGCTGCGGTTTCATCTCTCCGGGGGAGAAAAAGTGATGGCGATTGAACTGGAAACTTCGGCGATTCAGAGCGAGTATTGTCTCATCGTTCCCGCGGCTCGATGCACTTGGATTGCACATTTTTTCCCCTACTTCTTCACTTTCTTCTTATGTACACTTTCTAGGCTTTATGGTGAAATGCCTACGCTTTCTAACGTAACACCAGTGCAAGTTTTTCTCTCCGGCAACGATTTGCAATGAAAACGAGTTGGCTTTATTAATGATTCGAGGTTTTATTTTTAAAGCCACAATTTCCAAAGTTTCGTTATCGCCGTGTATTTTGCCGGTCATTGTTTAAAGATACTTAAAAGGGTGTAAGATATAACCGAGCCGCAAAATAAACAGCCTCTCTCTATCCGTTATTTCGCTTCATACCTATAGTTCGTATTTAGGTCATCGTCTTTGTGAAGGCTTGCTCTGGAAATCTGCATAGACGGATGTCGGGGCTATTAGATATTGTAAGTTTCTCTATCGGAGAAACTTTCGGAGTGAGCGAAGTGTGTCGGGCCGCGGGCCAGGCGGTTGGTCGTGCACCCACGGAAATGGGTCCGCGACAATAAACTATAAAACGTGTCTATGTAGGCCATCGCTGCTAAGGGATACCAATAGTGCCTTAGCGGTGAGCTCATCGTTCGTGAAACTACTAACCGAGTCCTGAGCAACAATCGAAGACTGTTCGATGTAATAATAAATGAACTTTCTTTATCTTTGGGAATCCTACTTGTAGTTTTATTTTACTTTCCCTCCATTATTTTTTTACGGTACCTGTTATGATATTTTCTTTTTTACCATATTGGCATTATACATACTTTATGAAATTAAGCTTCCTATAATTGTGATTGTTGTTTTTTTTGGAAATGTACCACCTTTTTTCTTCAACAAAAAGTTATTATATACTTCTTGGTACGCTTTAAAATAAACTTAGTTAAGACAAAATAAAAAAATCTTAGATAACTAATGACAGAGGCAAATTTTAATTTAGAAAGACTGCTTAGAAAAATAATAACCTGGTTAACTTTTTCAACTTTTATGTACGTACTATCGAATGCTTGGAGAACATTCGCTGAATCGTATTTCAAGCAACACCGCTTTGAGTGCGCTATGCAAATGGTTAGGAACTTTCTTCCGGCGGTGTGACAGCGTGCTCACGGTCGTTGTATCGATTTCACCGTGCGCTCGCCGATTATCGCATACCCCGAAATATTAAGCAGATGGGCGTTTTATTCTCCTTTTATATTTTATTCTTGCTTTTGCATTAACGTAAGTGCACTTAGTGTGGGGTTATGAGAATCTTATCTCTGTTTCAATTATTGTATTCTTATTCGTATTTTGTTTACATAAGTATTTTAATTGATATTATAACAGAGTAATATTATATTCTTACTTAACATGTAAGTTGACACTTAAAAAATACTTGTGTGGTTTAATAGTAATTTTAATCAGAATTAAAATTTGATAAGGATAGTTTTTATTATCTTACATAACAAGAGTCCGTAGTTACTTGAAACCGACTGACCAAATCAAATAATGAAAAATATTGTTTGCCGGATTAAAAAAAAACAGTCAAATTATTTCTTCATATTTTTAAAATTTTCAATTTCACGATAGCTCCAGATGCGGAAAATCTAAAAAAATATCAAAACTAGCTACTGTAGCAGCGCCAAGATCCATAGGTAGCCAACCTAGCAACAACGCTGGCTGGTAAGACCACGACCCGCACAATACGGAGCGGAGGTGCGGGCGCACGCGCAGCGCTAACCTACTTGCCGTACGTTGATCTCTTTGTTTGTAAACATGGCGTCGCGTCGCCCTCTACGCTCGCTCGGCTGTATCTTGATTGCTACCCTAACACCAGGTTTATTAATTTATTATGATTAGGTCAGGATTATCAATGGGATAATTAAAAACTGTCTAATTTTCTTTTTTAGATTTAAAACAAAATTTAGCATTTTGAATAAATATTGAAGTTAATCAATACGGAAAAAATATTAATCGATATTTCCGGACTATATTTATATTTAAAAATATATAAGTATTTTGTAACAAAATTA
>DWPV01003954.1:0-14338 GCA_018251915.1 Urbanus proteus proteus
GCTAACCCTAAGGACTGAGTTGGAACGCCTCGCATAACTATGTCTCCCTCACCACACCCTTCAGACTGTAACATAGCAGTACTTAACACTGCTGTTATAAGGCAGAAATAGGTGTGACGGTGGTGCCGCCGGAGTCGAACTACAAAGAGTTCTACCTCCTTTAAAACCAATTTATTATCTCGGTAGATTTTCTGCGGGTAGTGAGACCATTAACATTAGTTGACAAAGCAGTAAAAGTAACTTTATAAACATATTCATTGCGGTAATTTCGAAGTTCTGTAATTAAAACATTGCGTTCTAACGTATGACTGATTTTCAAAAGCTTTTACTAATTCTGGGAAGTGAGTTTTAGTAGGTGAATTAGAATTTCGTATCGTGTATGAAAATTGTTTAATCATGAATTAGAAATAAGACCGTAGTAATAGAGGAATTTTATAATTTATTTTGTTAAACTAATAGAGTTGATGGCTCAATTATCATTTCTTTTTTAAGTCGCAAATGAGCATACAGTGACCACTTACCTGGTGGTAAGTGGTCACTCCCACCCATAGGCATCTGTAACTGTACCGACTATAAGTAGTTCTATACTAGGATGGAATTAATGTAATAATAGTACAATTAGTACTTTTAGCGCATAAATTCTAACTAGTACTTATATGTAGTAGTTAGCTATGTACCTATACCTATAGTACTACTAGTACTATAGGTACATAGTTTCTATTTAGTAGTACTATTTAGTAGTTCTATTTAGCACGTATAGTATTTAACGATGTACCTATAGTACTAATATTACTATAAGTACATAGTTTCTATTTCGCACGTATAGTAGTTAACGTTGTACCTCTAGTACTACTAGTACTATAAGTACATAGTTTCTTTTAGCACGTATAGTAGTTAACGATGTACCTATAGTACTACTAGTACTACAAGTACATAGTTTCTAACTGGTACTGTTATGTGAAAATTTAAAATTCACTTTTTAAAAAATATAATTATTTATTAAACTTAATTTCAGTTACAAATAAAACAAAATAAAAGGGATCCGTGGGCAGCCGTTCGCGAGCGGAATTAAAAGTAATCTAGACGGGATTTATGGTAGACTAAAGTACTGGGCGTTTAGGATGGACTATTTAAAGGGAATATATGCTGATCAAGCATTTGGAAGAAGAAGGGGAAAAAGCTAGGGTTAACATATATCCATACAAGTGCCGGATATAACACCTTCCCCCATGGGGTAAACTTCAGACATTGTTCTGAAGTTTAAGGACATTAAATTAAAGTCCGAAGTGTGGGAGCAGGAAGAGAAGAAGTTGACTCTTCTGGGTCAAAGGAGGTTTGCGTAGAAGAGTGTTTCTTTAGAGGACTCTGAGAGGGTCGTAAAGTTATAATACTAACTGCTCGGCTGCTGCTGGATTTACAAAACACATATATTCTATAGCTAGCATACACAATTATAATTAAGAATACAATAATAGTTGTTATGGAGTAGTGTGTTCCATATTGAACAATATGGGGAATATCAGTATCCAATTCCGTGTTTAATAGTGATTGAGCCATAATATTTTTATTTAAAGTCAAATCATCCAAATCCAAGTTCTTTAAGTTTACGGATGGTATATTATCCATTATACTATTAACTTTATTCAAATTGCAGCATGAATCATTAATTAAATTAAAATCTATAATCTTTTTATTTACTGTAATATTAAAATAGTCAGAATTGGATATTAATATTGTATTCTTACAATATGCGGTACAGAGTCCGGGTAAGGTTAATATTCCTGTTCCCAATATAGTTTTTTCAATTGGTTCAGAATCTAAACAATCAATAGAAATTTTGCTTGAAGTGGATTGAACAAAAATCCATTTATTACCATTAAGTTTTTTCCATAAATCTATTTCACCATTAAATATTTTAGAGTTACATTGTTTAGGTAATTCACTAATCACTTTGGATAATAATTCACTTTCACAAATCGGTTGTGCGTCGGTTGTGTATATGTTAGACACTTCACAAATATACTGTCCACTTGATACACTTATACAGTTGTCCAAATTATCAAAATTGCAATAATGCGTTTTGTCTTTGGTCATGCCTATATATTTATTTTCTGGTATAATTAAACTAAAAGTGTTTGGTTTTACAGAGTCATGAGGTACCGGTAATGGAATATTGTGGAATAAATCATATTCCTTATTGTATACTAAAGGTATTCTCAGAACAAAATTAATCTTATTATTCATATAGAAACAAACTATTGTAGATACATTTGTTATAATGTGTATAGAACTTAAATCTAACTTAGTCGGTAATTCTAAGCTATTAGGAATGTGCCTATGATTATCTAGCAATTCCCGGTATAACTGCAGAGGCGTTATCAGAGCTGGATGCAGGATGTTTTGGCTACTGAAGAGGATTGAATTAATGATATCATCTAACTGGAATGATAGAGTCATCAATGATATGTCTAAACAATTGATAATAGAATTTATATGTAATTGAGTCTGCATGTCATTATTTCTCGAAGTAATATTGTTAATGCTATAAGTCAAATTAAAAATTGCTTCGTTCAATTTATTTTGATTAGAATTTATTTTATTTATTGTATTATTATAGTTCGAAATTACAGAATTAGTTACCAAAATGTTTTGTTTTGTTAATGACATGAGTTTCTTTTCATTATTTAATAATGAGTTAATTGCATTATTATAATTAACTGCATCATCCTCATTTAGAGTTCCAAAAATAGTTTTCATAACAGAGCCAATACCTCCAAACCAAGAACGTTTCGACTTCGGATTTAACAAATGAGATATAGATAAGAATTGTTTCTCTATATCATCCTGACGTATCTCTAATGGTTCAAATACATTGTTACATTCCATTAATTTGAGAGTGTGATTACAGATGTTTTTAGCAAATTTAATTGTTGAATTAATATTATCAATATGGGATTTAAAATGAGATATATCCAATGCCATAACAACATTCAATTGGCCGCTTTTTATTTTTAATTTCCCAGCATAATCAAAGAAGATACCGGATGCTGCCGTTATATGTTGTACATACTCGTGATGTGTTTGAGTGGATGCACTGGAAATAATAATACAAAATCTAAAGTAACTAATCATAATACTAAAATTAGTGATTATATGCTTATTTAATAATAAATGAAAAGTAAAAGAGATTACAGTACTTAATTAATAATAGGTACTTAATTAAACTTAATATCAAATTAATAATTAATAAGTTTTAATCAGACATTTGTTGTCTCTGCCAATTTGACTTGGTCAAAATGGTGGGTGACATGTCTTCTATTAATTAACAATGTTAATGTATTGTTACCGTTAATTTTGATGACTTTATAAGGTCCTTTCCACAATGGGGATAAGGATTTCCGCAATCTCGCGTGGTTCTTAAGGTATACAAAGTCACCAATTTTATACTTTACAGGTCGAGTGCGAGAATCGTAGTATGCTTTAGATGTTTCTTTAGATCTACGAATATTCTCGAGAGCTTTATCATGAGAATACTTTAATCTGTTCTGGAGCATTCTAACATATTCTGGATAAGTTGCTCCAGGTGTTTCGTTAAAAAGGGAGTTAGGTATAAACGGTTTATGACCAAACATTAACTCATAGGGAGTATAATGGGTTGTGCTATGTACAGCTGTATTATACGCGAACATTGCCGTGTATACATAACGGGGCCAATCTGTTTGATCCGCGTTAACATAGGATTTTAAATATTCCTTGAGAGTTGAATGACTTCTCTCGAGGGCACCCTGGGTTTGAGGATGATAGGGTGAAGACCACAACTGTTTTATTTTTAAAAAGTCACAAGTCTTTTTAAATAACTCGGCTGTAAAATTTGTACCTTGATCGGTTAGGATCATTTTAGGTATTCCGAAAACAGAAATAAAATGGAGAAGACATTCGCTGGTTTCTTCAGCGGTAGTACTACGAATAGGATAAGCTACGGAGAATTTAGTAAGGTCATCCTGTAATGTCAGGATGAATCTGAGTTTAGCTGGCCCTGATTCTGGAAGGGGTCCAACTATATCTAGACTTACGCGTTCACAAGGTGCTGTTGAAGTACTAGTTATTTGCATAGGAGCACGATTGATTCTTCTAAGAGCTTTATTTTCCTGACAAGATTTGCATTGTTTAACATAAGATTCTATATCACTCCTCATACCTTTCCAATAAAACATATCTTTTATTCTGTTATACATGCGGGTTGATCCTAAATGACCTGCGGCAGGTATGTCATGATTATCACGCAGTATCTTTTTTATTTCCGTAGGGGTCGGATAAGTAATATTGTCATGATAAATATTAATTTTGATATTAGTATTGTTGAACAAGTAGGAAAGAATATTATAAATTTTAGTAAAGGAATGTTTTTCAAAAGGGTTTTTAAGATCAGAAATAGCTACTTCTTCAGTGTTACCAGTTATTAAAAGTTCGTTTCTAATATTCTTTATGGTCTCAAAAATTTCCGGATACCGGGCTTCATCAAAGTGATGTACTTTTGTAAACAAGAAGAAATATGTTTTATTGTTTATATCTACTTTATAAAAAGAATGTAATTGTTTTTCACTGTTTATAATAAGTTCTTGATTTTTAGTCTTTTCTAAAATTTCCGAAACGTAGGGGTTTGATTCGTCTAAATCTATAGATGTTGGGATTAAAATAATTTTACAGTTACTTTTGAAAATACTTCCATTATGTTCCGCGATTTGACAACTAATGTTTTTGTTTTTATCCGTTATTGTTTTTAAGAAGGTCGAGTAATCATCAGTAAAAGGACTTAAGTTTGAAGAACGAAGAATATCTGTAGGAGAATTTATTACAGGTTCTTCGAAAGTCAAAGGATCATGGGGAATATTTACAGGTTCTTGAATTTCTACAGGGTTAGGAGAAGGTATATTTATGGGTTCTAACGATAGGGGTTCTGGCGTAGGGATATTTAGAGGATCTTCATTATCTGAAGACAGATCATCTAAATTAAAAGATGGTGGGGATATCAATAGATCGTTTAGGTCGATATCTAAATCCCTAGCTTGCTTCGAGTTAGAGGGTTCTTCAGAGTCTAATTGGATAGGATTAACGGGATATCTAGAAAGAGCATCCGCATTAGAATTTATTTTACCCTTTTTATATTTAATATCATAATTAAATTCCTCAAGTTTTAGACGCCATCTTACAAGTCGAGATCCTGGGTCTTTACAATTGAAAAGCCACTGAAGGGGCTTATGGTCTGTGACGATTGTAAAATTATTACCATACAGGTAAGGACGGAAGGTTTTTGTACCAAATACAATAGCTAAACATTCTTTTTCAGTTGTGCTGTAATTAGTTTCAGCTTTATTTAACGTTCTAGAAGCATATGCTATAGGGCGATCTTTTCCAATTTCACCCTGGGATAGAATAGCTGAGATTGCAAAGTTAGAAGCGTCACACGTAAGGATAAAAGGTTTAGAAAAGTCCGGGTATAAAAGGATAGGTGCGGTAACTAATTTATTTTTTAAAGATTCAAATGCTAACTGTTGCTCATTATTCCAATTAAATTGAGTATCCTTTTTAAGAAGAGAAGTAAGAGGTTTAGCGAATTTGGAAAAGTTTGGGATAAATCTACGATAGTAGGAGATAAGTCCAAGGAAAGACTTTATGTCTTTTTGGGTTTTAGGAATAGGGAATTCTTCTACGGCTTTAACCTTTTCCGGGTTTGGTTTGACACCATCACCAGTTATAATGTGACCTAGATATGCCACTTCTTTACGGAGAAACTCGCATTTGTCAGGCTGTAATTTTAAGTTAAACTGACGTAACCTTTGGAAAACTTTATCTAACTTTTCTATGTGTGACTTTAAATCATATGAATATATAACTATGTCGTCTAAATATACATAGCAATGAATACCTTGGAGTCCGGATAATACGGTATTCATAAGTCTTTGAAATGTAGCCGGGGCATTTTTAAGCCCAAAAGGCATTCTTTTAAACTGGAAATGTCCGTCAGGGATGCTGAATGCTGTCTTTTCAGCGTCTTTCGGTTCCACTGGAATTTGATGGAAACCAGATGCTAAGTCAAGTGTGCTGAAGTATTTACACTTCCCTAATTGATCCAGTATTTCACTAATTTGCGGGATGGGATAGGATTCGCCAATGGTAATGTCGTTAAGTTTGCGGTAATCAATTACTACGCGCCATTTGCGTTCACCTGACGCATCTAATTTTTTGGGTACAACCCATATTGGGGAAGACCAAGGAGACAGAGATGGTTCAATTATGTCTTGGTCTAGCATTTTCTGCATCTGTGATTTGACTTCAGTTTTATGACACTGAGGAAATCTGTAGGTTTTAGTATTTATTGGTATTTCTGAGGTGGTTCTGATTTTATGATTTAGAGCAGTGGTAAAAGATAATTGATCATTAGGAAGATGGAAAATATCAGAATATGTATAGCATAAATTTAAAAGGTTATCTAGTTCTTCATCATTCAGGTGAGAAGTTCTTAATGACTCTAAAACCTGTTGCGTTCTGCTTGATGAACTTTGTTGATTATCAATTGGTTTAGTATTAAAATTATTAATTGGTTGCAGTTTTAAATTTAAGTTTGATTTAACATTAATTGGTTTTTCGGAAGTGTTTAAAATAGATACATTAATTCTGTTATTAGGTTTAACTTTTACCAGGCAATTAGAGATTAGAATTTTATCAGAAATATGTTGGTCTAGTATCAGTCCTTCTTTTACTTCTGGATTTGCTACTGAACATTCGATAACAGTCTCTTCTCTTGGGTTAATAGTGTAAGAAGGTTCATTAAAAAGTAGGTCCAATTTATTATTTTTGAGTTCTAATATATTCGAGTTATAGTTAATTTGGCAGTCCTGCTGCATAAAAAGGTCGTTGCCTATAATACCGTCATAGGGTAAATTTAAGTCTTCGAATATATAAAAGGTGTGCTCAATTTGGTTTTTGTTAAGTTTTAGTTTTAGTTTGCAACACCCTAAACTTTTTAAAGTCTCGTCCTTAGTATCTATGCCTTTAACCGAGACGTCACTCGGTGACACATTTATATCGTTTTTTATGCAGTTTTTCTTAATGAGGCACAAGGATGCACCTGTGTCAATCAGGAAAAGTAAGGGTTTGGCATTTCCTGAGGTAAGTATTTTTACATGTGGTAAATATCTTTGTTTACCTATAATTTTATAAACATTTTCACGGTGGAGAGTTTGGGGCTGGTTACCCTGTTCGTGCACCGGTTTTGAAAATGACCGACGGAGAGTTTGGGGCTGGTTACCCTGTTCGTGCGCCGGGTTTGTATTTTTGAGGCGGAGAGTTTGGGGCTGGTTACCCTGTTCGTGCGCCTTTTTTAAAGAAGACCGACGGAGAGTTTGGGGCTGGTTACCCTGTTCGTGCGCCGGGTTAAATGAATCAGGATTACGAAGACGAATGGGGGTCGTGTCATTGGCGGAAAAATGTCCGGCCCGACACGGAGACGGGACATCCGCTAGTTTAAATTATTGTCGTTATCGACAATGTAAGCTTCTGCTTCAGCTTCGGTTTCAGCTTCGGCTTCGGCTTCATAAATGAAGTCTACTTCATCGCGACCTTCGTTTTCGTAATATCCGTCATCGGCATAGTTAATTCTAGCCCTAACTTGGGATTGTTCCCTTCTTCTTTTAAAACAATTATTAATATCATGACCTGAAAGTTTGCAATATTTGCATATTATTTGAGCCCTTTGAGGCGGACCTGTAATAGCAGGTCTTTGAGTTTGATTTGTTATAGCAGGTCTATAAAATTGATTAGAAATAGCAGGCCTTGGTATTTGATTCATTATAACAGGCCTTTGCATTTGACCTGCAAAATTTGGTCTTTGAATTTGACCTATACGTAATCTTTGAAACATATCATTAATATTTGGATTTCTATTTTGAATATTAGGCCTTAAGTTTGGCCTATTAGGTTCATTATTCTTTTTATATATATTTTGTAAAATTCTTTCTTCTGTAATAGCAAAATTGACCGCTTCGTTAAGCGTTTTGGGGTTTCTACACCTAATAATATTTGAAATCCGGGGATGTAAACCCATAGTGAAGTGATGGAGGGCTAGATCCTCCATAGCCGCCACTCTACCAGGAACCTCTTTTACTTTGGAGGGGTTCATGGATATTTCGGTTAAGAGTTGGGACAAACAAGTCTCTATTCTTAGTGCAAATTGATTTACTGATTCATGAATGCTTTGTTTGCACTCTTGAAGTTCTGTAAGAAGAAAAGCGTAGTGCTTTCTTTGGCTAAACTGGGTTATCAAAAATTCTTTTAATTGTCCCCATGTGCTAAACTCTTTAATGGAACATGCAGTTTCCGCTTTTCCTTGTAGTTGACTCAAAATATATTTAAATAAAATAGGTTTTTGTATATCAGAAGCTAATTCAATTGCATTAGTACAATTGACCATAAACGCATTCAACGTCTCCCTAGAGCCGTCGTAAGGTTTAATAAATTTTAATAACACGTTTAAATCTACATCATATGTTGTTTTATTTTTCCTAGAAGTCGTGTGAGGGGTAGGAGATTTTTCTTGCTCATCCTCAAAAGTTACTAATTCGGGAATATCTATTGTTAGTTTTTCTTTGAGGGCTTTAGCCATTTTGTTTAATTTATCGAAAAGAAAATAAAATATGAAATAAAATTGTTTAAACGCAAGATCAAGATTAAACTGTAAAAATACAAGGAAATACACAGAAATACACAAAACGATAAATCAATACTGAAAAATACACGAAATAAAATATCAAAACAAAAAATACACGTTGAATCAAAACTGAAAGTTACACAATACAAAACAACAATTCGGAGATAATAAAAGCGAGGCGTTTCATGCACGCGTTAATCGAATAACAATATTAAACTTTTGTAAATTAAAATTGTAAAATGAAAAATTATATTTATATTAAGTATTAAGTTAAATTACAACAATTTCAAAACGAACAATTACAAACATTTAGTTTGAATAAACATTGAACATAAAATTATATTATTATAAAAATATTTAAATTGTTTCAACACAGATATTTAAAATTTAAAAATTATATTTAACGTGGAATCCTAACAAGCATGACCAAAGACTTACATATTGCTTGCAGCGAATAATAATATAACGGATGCGAGACGCATTCTGGAGATAAAGCCGCTTCGGCGAAACGCGCTGCACGCAGAGTCGGCGATTTCTACCTCGTGAGGTGGGCCAACTGGGTGGCCTATCCAGGTACCAGGAACTCGGTGATGAGCCGTCCACGTCCACAGCAGGGCGATGGGGCTTCTTATACACAGTGGAGTCCGCTCGTGCTTCTTCGCAGGGGTACTGGACTCGCTGGTCATGCAGTGACAAGGCGTGTCACTAAATTCTGGGGTCTTCCACGGAGTCTACCAATTTTGATTCACCACTTCGCGATACAGTCCCGAAAGATTATAAAAACGTTCCCGGAGGAATTTCGGCACTCACAATATCCACTTTTTACCGGAATATACGGCACTTGGAATATTCGGATCCCACCGCTGCCACCAAAAATGTTATGTGAAAATTTAAAATTCACTTTTTAAAAAAGATAATTATTTATTAAACTTAATTTCAGTTACAAATAAAACAAAATAAAAGGGATCCGTGGGCAGCCGTTCGCGAGCGGAATTAAAAGTAATCTAGACGGGATTTATGGTAGACTAAAGTACTGGGCGTTTAGGATGGACTATTTAAAGGGAATATATGCTGATCAAGCATTTGGAAGAAGAAGGGGAAAAAGCTAGGGTTAACATATATCCATACAAGTGCCGGATATAACAGAACGCAACCTTACATAAATATGGAATGGAAACTTTCTATCTGGATGTAGGTCTATGTCAGGGATGTTATGGAGCTCCGTAACCGTAACCGAAACTATCGGATATCAGGAATAAAAAAACTATTCGAAACCGTAACCGAATCCGAAATAAGTTTCGTATAATTTCGGTTACAGGCAGTTCAAATATACCTAATATGTACATAATGACAGGTTTTCACCCGACCGATCTGACATAGAAACTGTGAACATCCCTTAATTGCAAATAGTAAATCATTACTTCATTGTAAATACTTTTTTCTATCTTTTTTTTTACTATTCCTTGAAAATCCGTATCCGTAACCGAAACTATCGGATAATTCGAAATAATTTCATATTCGTAACCGAATCTGAAACCGGTTTTTTTTCACATATCCATCCATATCCAGATCCGAAACTTCATGTCCATAACATCCCTAGTCCATGTAAATATGGGTTATTTTTATTCCGGCTATAGTTTATCTCGCTAAGTTACTTTTCATGCGTTATTCAGAGCGTGGGGAAGTTTGGAAGAATTATAATGTCCGACAAAGGGAAAACTGCTATCTCAGAAACCCTTACTTGAACTTAGTAACATTAGTTTGAGAAATTATTTACAAGCTTTCATCTTATTTAGCCTTAGGGATGAATTTTTGAAAATTCTTTCTTGGTGCTGTAAAGAATTCCTGCGCATTTTTCAAGCTAATAAAACAATCGATTTGAACTGTTTTTGTCTGTCTATCAGTAAGTTATGAAAGCGTAAGAATATGTAGTGACTATAACACTATGACACTGATAATAAAATATTAGCATTTTTGTATCAAAAAAATAATCAAGACTATTATTTAAAAATAAACAACGCAGAATAACCGCTACACTGAAATAATATTATCATACAAGATTTAAAATATAAACGAGAATTCGTTTAAATTATAAAATGTAACACAAAATGTAATGTTGTGAAGCGAGCTGGAGTAAACATAGCGAGAAATTACCGAATACCGCGCCGCGCGCTACCATCCTCTAATGAAGAAATATTGTAGTGTTACATTACAATATTAAACTATAAAATAGGTTACATTACAATATAGATGTAATATTTGTGTCATTCTCGTTTAATGGCGGTCTACACAGGTGGCAAGAGTTGCTTGAAGAAAAGCTTTACCAATATTTATTTATTTATTTATTATTTAGAAACGCCTTAAGCAAAGGAGTTACGAGATTATACTTATCTAATGGCATTGTCAGCCAATTAACCCAGTATACCTTTTTCGAATGGTCGTAGCGGTCTGGAAATGGTTTAGAAGCTTTTGTCACATAGATCAGAAGTCCTAAACTGGAGTTTTCTGTCATGAGAGATATGCATAGACTCATAGCACCTATTCCAAAACCCTAAATAAAAAAAACATATTTTATAATTATCTGCCTAGCTCATGATCGAATCCGGAACATCAAATAGTTTAGCATCTTATTTCTAGAAATTTTGAGTAATTTTCTACTTCGTTGATGAACAGTTCGACTTAGTTTCTACTAATTTTTATTTCACACTCTGTAAGTAGGTAAATTGCAGAAACTTACATCTTGTTTAATTTGTTGTAATTCTACATCTATATTGTTTTCTGTCAATAGTAATACGAATATGAAGCTGGGAGCAATTAATCACGCAATTGTTAGATTATTGGCAAATAGTTGCGGTAGTTATGCACGTTATTTGCTAATCTAATGTTTGTGTTGATAGCACTCGTGTTTACTTCATCGGAAGCTAGCTTGCATTTAACAGTTTGATAAAATAATAGAGGCGTATTGTTTTATTTCAAAAATAGGTGTAGGATTTCAATTCGTTGTGTATAGAAGTTTTGTGTGTATTATATTGTTGTTTATATAATCCATTGTTTTAAAATTTATTAGCTTTTGCCCGCGGCTTAGAATACCTTAAATTACATATAAACCTTCCTCTTGAATCTCTCTATGTATTAAGAAAGCCGCATCAAAATCCGTTGCGTAGTTTTAGAGCGCCAGTGAGTTGCCGGTTCGATCCTGGCCAGATAGATACCTGAATTTTACATTTAGATTTTTGTTCTGGGTCTGGGTCTTTATGTATCTATTCGTCTTTTTTTGTGCATGGATCTCGCGGCACAGGTAAACTCCTAGTATGAGGCTATGAGTTTCAAAGACGTTATTAGTATTAAACAGCCAAATTGAAATATATTTAATAGTGAATATCTATTTAAATTAAAATATGCTAAAAAACATTAATTTGAAAGTTATAGGCATATAAATATCATTGTTGTAACAGATAAAGCGATAGCTACAGATAGCGCTAGATGAACAGCTGGACTGTAACATATCTAAGCCGGAACATTCTGTAATATCCAGTGTATCTCACAATGAAAAAGCATCTGGCAAGTGACCCAACTTGCGAGGCGACATGTTGTATGTCAGTGTGTCTGGCCACGTTGGTAACGAGACGTGACTGGTGCGAAATTAACTCGTACTACACAGATTTAGGGATATAGTCCTTAGATCAAAGGGATAAGCATCAGTTTTGCTAGTGCTGCCACATATGCCTTTGTGTTACGCGAGATCGGACTTTCTTCCGTCGTGTGGAGATCAGAAGTAAACGCTTCGATTAGGGTAGCCAACATTATTTCGAATATTTATCACCACATGCTATGAATTAATAAAAAATTACGAACCGTGAAAATATTATACTAAAAATAATATTTTTTATTTTTCTTTTAATTTTTTTTTTTAATTTTCACGAAAAACAATCAAGAAGTATTCTTTATATTTTTTTTCTTTTTTGCAGAATGTAAAAAAAGGTTAATCACTTATACACACTCTAAAAGATACCGAAATTGGTCAACAAAAAAACTTTCTTCTGTTAAAAAAATATTCTCACTCGCTTGTGATATGGAGGGTAAAGACCGTTTAATAGGATGATACATTCTACATACGAGTACATCACTACATAGTATAAAACAAAGTCGCTTACCGCTGCCTGTCCCTACGTATATATAAGATCTTAAAAACTACGCAACGGATTTTGATGCGGATTTTTTAATAGATAGAGTGATTCAAGAGTAAAGTTTATGTAATTTAATATGTGTGAAGCCGCGGGCAAAAGCTAGTTGACATATAATTTGGCAACCCTACAGTCAAGAGCAAAAGCCTGGTCCTTAGCCCGCGGTCCGCCGTCCGCCTGTACGTTGTCTCTAGATTTATGTTTCCATTAGAATGGTGCGAAGCGAGCATTTATTGAAATATCTCGAATAGTCGAGCCGTGTATGAGAACCTAGAAGTGGTTTGTCATATCTTCCTTGAACCTCCCAAAACGTACAAACTGTATGTTATAAAATCAAACGATCTTGCAGTCCACCTTTTTATATTTAAACCTAACAAAACGGCAGACATGCTACCTAATAGAATAGCTACCTAATATAATAGAATAATCACGCCTATGGACATTTGGAACACCAGAGTAGCTTCCATCGCCGGTTTGGAGGAGAGCTCTTTTTACACCTTTTTAAAAGAACTCCAGGTTATAGCGCTCCAGGAACACTTCAAGAGAAAGTTCATTCCACATTTGCACATTCGCAGGAAAACACCACCTGATGGTAAATTGACAATGCCGCTTATGAACAGTGATCAATCCCTGATAAAATTATAAACTTGCTTGAGGTTAAAACACATCACCTATATTTCTCAAATCAGAACAAGCAGAGATTGACACTGGTATTAGGTAGTAATAGTTGTCTCATTGATGCCATCGAACCTCGAAGGGTTCTACCACGAGAAGTCCTTAACGCGAAGAAGAGTGAGTGTGAAATCTACCAAACAGTGCATTAACCATGCACGGTTTGATATTGGTTCAACCCTTCTCATTCCTCGACCCACTCTCGACCGGAGCTGATTTATAGTGAAAACTTAGAATCAAGTGCAGTGAAGTCGCAATACATCACGAACGACAGCAATATTAAGTTAAATTGCTTACTAGTTTTTCGTTTTAAATGATGAAAATACAGGTCATAGCCGTTCGAATTCTTCGCATTTAGTGGCATGACACACAAACTTCTAATAACAGAAATTTCAAACGATGTTGTATTCTAATTAAGTCCTTACTTACTAGTTTGCTTAAGACTGCTTACCAGTTTTTTGTTTTAAATAATAAAAATGCAGGTTCCAATTCATCGCATTTACTGGCATGACACCACACAAACTTCTAATAACAGACATTACCAACGATGTTGTATTCTAGTGAAGTAAGGTATAACATTCGTAAGGTTAGCTCATAGATTATTCTGTGGTAATTGAACCTTTGCTAACCCTACTATTAATAAGAACTTAATTATGACACAAAACACTTACTCTTCCATACGTATCATTTAAGACTTTTTTTTTTTTTATAGCATGTGAGTAGCAAACGAGCTTGCAGTCCACCTGATGGTAAGTGGCCACTGCCGCCCATGGAC